>UZAN01039440.1:165109-179489 GCA_900618425.1 Echinostoma caproni | reverse complement strand
GCATTCGATAAGCGATGGGTGGAACTATTCCCATCATTGGCAGTGTAGACGAGTGTCGGTGTGCCAAATGTTTAGGATGCCTTTTCCCCTTTTACTGGTACACACAAGGAATGCTCGAGTCTAATAATTCACTCACCAACTTGGTGAGATGAGGTTCTATTTCTCATTTTTATTTCAGCAGAGCTGGTGCCCTCGTTGTAAGCATACCGTTGAGGGAATTCTGGACGCTCAATTGGCTGTGGCCATATTCAGTCCTGTGCAACCTGAGCTGACTTGACCTGATCATCGGCTGGAGATACTGTGATATATAGCAATGAGACAATGTCAATGTAGAGGATATTCCTTCTGCTGATTGACATCCAAAAAGTAAAAAGACCAACAGGTTAGATCAGATCACATTGAGCCTAGGTACCGTTCACAGAGTAATGGCTATCTTATAGACTTTGTTCGGATCATATACATGTATCTACACTTGAGTGGAAGTTAGTTCTCAATAATTGATTTACTTCATATATGACCTTATTGTCTCCAAAGTGGTTTTTAAAACTCGGCAAGTTTTAAGTCAAAATATTTTACGAGATAGATATGTTAGTTTTGGAAGAATATGTGTCCCACGTAAAAATCGGCAGTAAGTGTACAATTTATTCGGCAAAAATTAGCACAGAAATAATGGAATGGGAATATAAATTACACATCAACGGATATCGTGCTTAAATACAAGACCTTGAAACATATACGAACAATATTAGGATGTTTACAACATTAATTGGTCAGTACCTCGGTAGTTGTGATGGATATTTGGCCCAAAGCACGACAACAACATAGCATTATACGCCTATTAGTGTTGGTATTCTTTTCCTGACTACAATAGGAAGAACACAGACTGACAATTTGGTACCATGATCAAGCCAAATGGGCAGCTTTAACTCGTTTGTGTATTTAATCTTCGGATGCATTTGAACTTTGGGAGCTAAAGTGTATATTTTACTGTTAGTCTGTGACTACTTCTAAGTAGTATACGTTTAGGAGTAATGCTGTGTCTAGGAAAATAAAAGCAATGAAGACGGTCATTGCATCCATAATTCGTTAAGTACTATCTCGAACAGTACGGTAAAATTTATATTCTCCGACTTCCCTCATGATAGTGCATATTATATTGGAATATATATGAATTTTCTAGTTTTTTTCGCACATGGTGTATGAGTTTGTGCGGTTCATTCAAGGTTACAGAAACATTAGGCCCATTGAGCACGTCGCTGCAATTCGGGATTGGATGTGAGTCGTCCTCAGGTTTCAGTGGACCACCTCGATTCGGTGATGTGTGTTTTTCCAGTCTTGTATGCTGTGTCGAGGTCGCCTTGCCAAGAAAAGCTATTGTCCGAGGTTTTTTCACTTATGCACTGTGAGCCTCAATGATTCACCTCGGGTACCATAATGACTCGACTCCCCGAACAGGTTTCGTTTACGGTATTTTGTGTCGACACCATTGATATCAAAATCTCGCATCACGTTTCCCGAAATCATCTTGTTGTGCTTTACAAGAGGTTAGCAGCAGTGGACTAGTTCCTGCGTGTAATAATTATATTTGTGGAGATCTTTTGACTATCTTTTTATTTATTAGTTTTCGGTTGAATATCAGGCTGAACCTTAAAGCGACCTCTTTATTTTTGGGTCCAAAAGCTTTCAGAAGCGGATTCATGTTTTGAAAACTTAACAATAATTGTCAGATAGATTGAGGATAAATAAGTTTAACTAAATCAAACCAAGAACGGAATAACTATTTGAATTAAGACCACTCAAGAGCACTTTTACAATTGGCAGCTTTCTATGACGCACGATGGCAATTGGTGTTAAGAGTAAATCTCACGCCTGCCAGGATTTCATATGCTTCCTTTTGTATAAAATATCAACTCTAGCCGTCGCGCATGGGTAGTTTATACAAATTCAAGAGTAATGTATCACTGATTCCTGGTATCTACCGATAAAGTCCGTTGTTAAGATTAATTCGCCACTGAAAGAGTACGATGTTCGAGCCACAACAGAAGTTCCATCTAATCGTTAATTCAGCAGCGCTGAAAATAATGGTTGAGTAAGTTTCTGGGACGAAGAGACTATTAGCAAGACAAGTTGTATTGTGATTGTTCCTGGGTCCCACAAAGATGGTTAGCTAGAAACTCAATTGGAAACCGTGTAAGCCTGAAATCTCCCGCCATTTTTTTCAATAAGATATATGCATGATTAAATTTAATGCACTCCTAATAGTTTTTTCATGCGGATTTTATCACTGTTCCACTGATGATAAAATTGTTCTATTTAATTAATTGCAATCACCCCCCCGGCACCAAATCTAATATGTATAGTTTGCTTTTTAGTGATTTTATTAGGATCATAGATCGCTCAATTTAAAATGTATGGTTTCGGGTTCGACAGTCGAACGGAATTTATTTGAATGCAAAAGTTGTGTGATGAGGTGCTTAGGATAGCGATAGGATGTAAAATCAACGTCATAGTTGATGCTTGTACCTTCACTGTCGCTATCCTTCCTTTTCTAACTGCTTCTCACCTTGTTTCCACTTGGCATCGAAATATAATCCAAGTATTGGTAAGCGTTACTTGATGTAGTGTACGAAAGTGCTCGTCGACTTCTGATACCCTTATTATCAGAAGATCAGGCATACCAATCAGTGGCTATGACTATTTTCCAGATGATGGAGATATCTAATAGAATATATTAGGTGTAGTTTTCTCCATAATAAAGGAGAATATTTAAAGTGAGCGAAGGGATTCTTGGAGCGTGGCAATTATTCTGCACTGGCCGTCTCAAACAGACAGGAAATTCCATTTCGCCTGTTCGCCGAGCTTGGCAATTTCTTTGCAAACGTTTCATCACCAGCCGAGGTGACATCATCAGTGCTTGTGAAGTGACCACTTCACGGGGTGAGGTCGAAGCAGGTCAAGCATCGCTTACTGTCAACAGCCGAAGCGTTCGCGATTCGGTTGAACAACCCCCCCCCCCTCCTTATGCGTTCAATAAAAGTCGGTCAGAGCCCTGGATTTACCATGGCCAGCCATAAGCGGTAGAATGACATAAAGCCTGTTATCAAATGAGTGTCAAATGCATTTGATTCATTCGACAGTACTAATGACATTTGCAGAATGATTCGAACTCACATACACCCCTGACTGTATTATCCCATTTATCCACATACACACACACACGCATACAAACACAGACATTACTTACGCGTATTCTATTTCCTTGAACTATATGATTTTGTAACATATAAAAGAATGCTGTATTTGGTTAGTAAATGAGGCACCGAAAACAAGCCTGTTTGCGAAATTGACTTCTGGATGCAATCCACGGGTATTTTCCAGTAACGAGCAATCATTAAGTTACCAACATTTGACCACAACCGAGATGACATTTTCAGCGCTTAACAACTAGACTGTAAGTGTCACATCGGCTGGTAGTGAAAGAAGCTCTATCTAATTCATAAACTAAGCTAATGGTTGTACAACACAAGCTGATATTTGCGCTATCTCTGTAAATGTTCTTACAAAAAGCGGTCTTTCGTTGGGGGATATTTTTCGAGATTACTGGATCGGCCGAAAAACTCAATGAAGCTTTAAATGTGTTGCACAGAATGATACACCCGGTAATCATTTATCGGAAAGAATTGTAATGCGCTAAAATCTATCTTTGATCGTTTATTGCAAACAACCAATATAGTTTGATTAAAAAAGTGCATCTCTACATGTGAATCTACTCAAATTCCCCAAAGTCATAAACATTCAGACGGGTCACATTTTTCGAGTAGCGCAAATTGATGCGTTTGTTCACTTACTCACTCACTGGTGAATGCATAAATGGAAAAGACAACGGTCAGTATAACTAGGGTAAAGAGAGCAGCTAGTACTATTGTCAAAGTTCGTCGATTCTTAAGAAAGGGGAAAAATTGCCGCAGTTTCGTATCTGTTTCAGAATTTTTCCCTTTCACTCCAGATTCGATAACTTCAATGTGATTTTCACTGATTGACGGAACGGTGGAAGTTGATTTCTTCAACTTCTCAGGTGCTAGATTAATAGATGGTATGGTGTAGTGCGTCTCAACGGAGCCATCACTTGTTCGAAACTTCAAGTGGGACGGCAGAGTCACATTGTCTCCATCGGATTCAGTCGCGGAGCTACGTTTCATCAATTCGGTTGGGCATGCAAATACTGTCCACGGTGCAATACACATTATAGACTAGAGAGGAAAAGAAGAAAACGAAAAAAGAAACGGAGAATAAGATCAGGGTGGAAATAAAAATGAATCGCCAGTTGTAAAACGTGAATGTTACATTTGTGGTACACAGGTTTCAACATTACGCATTAATGAATATGATGACCCTAGCAACTAGATGTTTTGAGTTCCCAACTCATCTAGGGTTCTCCCAGATGGCTCATAGAATGAAAAAACTGGTTTTAAAGTTACAGTTTTACATCAGTTAAATGTCACAGTTGAAGGTGTCCAAAATATCAGTATCTTTGACACGTTCTTATAACGAGTGCAACATTCTATGAGTTCTATCCAAAGGGCGACATGTGAAACAAAGCTACGGGTTGCCAGGTTACATAACCGAAAGGAGTTAATCGCCTCCAGATCATATATGGAACCGGTTCTACGCAGTATAATTGACAGTTTTATAAGTTGAATTTCACATGGGAAAGGAATTACACCTCACAAAAATGCAACATTGAGACGTCAAAAGAATCACTTGAAATGTATTCTTTTTGACTGGCATTCATATGAAACTCTCCCATGAAAATGACTGAAATTCAACAATGTAACGATCTCATTAGCTCGTAGGTTGATACGTTTATCCTTTTTACTTTTTGGCTGGAGACAAGGAACGGACGAGAGGGATGAACTGCAAATGCACCTTCAGCATTTGGCCTAAATGATCATATAAAATGTCTACAATATCCGAGCCTATTCTGTCGCAACTCAAATTATTTTTTCTTGAATTTTAACATTCTAGCAGTTGTATCTGAAAAGAGGGCAACATTCACCTCCTTTGAGAGTAGCTAATCTCCAAAACACATGGGCTAATTAATTTGACAAACAACTGAATCATCGTTGTGGTGCATCGAGATTGAGTAGTGTCGAACTCTATTTGCCGGATCAAATAAAGGAATTTTGGGGAAATTCATATAGGGGGCATAAATTTAAAACTGACCTGATGAAGGAGTGTTTGATAAGTTATTGACCAGACACAGGTCGTGCTTACAAGAAATGTAATCTGGTAATTAATATCCAACTTATCACACGCTGTATAGTGAATTTCGTTGAGTACAGAATAATTGAAGTGTCCATTGAAAAGCTACTGAGCACTGTACAAGTGTTTTCAACTAGTTCAGTTTCGCTAGCAGTGAGAACCCATCGACCCAATTGAGTATCGAACCCAAGACCTCGCAGGTAGAACGCAAGCATTCTACGCACTTGATCACCAAGCCAGCTGAAGGGACCTTTTTCTTTTTCCTCTGTCCAATTGATAAACTACTAACAAAGCGCTAGCCGTTGCCTAGGTTTGAAATATTTTGTGGTTGTAACGACTGCGCACTGGTGACATGCATATATGTGTGGGTGATTGAATGAGTGATTGAACTAGTGGAAAATCAGCTCACCAGGCAGCTCATGTAACCTTCCTTTTTCCTGGTTCGATCAGTAACTCATCATGTCCCACCGAGCTGTTTACCACAGTCCGAGGCGGCTAGAGTACTGGAACCAGTCGGCCCTAGTGAATTGAAAGGGAATAGTAAGTGAACGGAAATTATCTCGGCTGTGCCAAATGGACAAGCTAAAGCCACTTTCAACCAAATGGGAGAGGAACTTGGACATAGTACACCAAACGGTTTGTCCAAATCGAAGCTAATGACAGTGTACCTCAGGTAACATATCATTGTGATCGACATATGACCAGTCCTCCTAGTGGATAAGTCGAGAGATAAAATGTTGTCCTACATATACGCATCAGCTTGATTAGAAATCCACGCAGTTATACGTTTGCTCACCAACGCTCCGAAATAAATAATGAAGCCATGTAAGCGTTCGCCTTCTTGGGTTTGTTTCAATGGGGATTTTCATTCGAATAACTAGTCACAAATCAGTCATTTGAGAGAAAATCGCATTTGTATGTAGTGAAAGAAGCAGAATATGCTCTGCCGTTTTCGGGTACATGCAAATGAATGTAGTTAACCACAAGTCAGTTCAGAGAATAAATCCTGAAGTGAGCTTGCGACAGTTTGGTGGTAAAATCACGTTTGCTTACCGAGACATCCTCCAGTAATTTGCGTAACGTTAAGTATTCACTCCGAAGCAAAGATCTCTCCGAATTTTGACTGATGTCCGTCATTTCAATCTCCTCTGTGGCCCGGATCACAGTATGTAAATCTGGTAACTTTTTAATACCAGTCATAATCAATTGGCACAAGGAGGTGTTTGATTCCGTGTTTAGAGATCGCGCCTCGCTAGTACGCGATTCAACCAGTACAACAAAATTTACGGTTGTATCTGCGGTTGGGAATAGATTAAGCAAATGAAGTGTATTCAACAGAGAGCGCATGTGATAATCCACCATGGCAACGAAACCGGCGTACAATCTTTCGGCCGAGTTCGTTCCGGTGGTAGCCTGGGGATCCTCAGCACCGATTCGCCAGCACTCCACAAGGTGTGCACGCGTGATATAGATTTCTTTGAGCATTAAACGCTGCAGAAGAATAAGCCGTTCTCGAAGCTCTGGTGAATCGTTCTCTGTTCCCACACTCTGACACAGTGTTCGTGCCTCGGCGGTGATTTTGTTCAGGGTGATAAACCCAAGTTGGAAGAAGTGAATCTCGTCTGCCGGTGAAATGGACATAATGTCTTGTAGACTGAACATTTTCGGGTTTTGACTCTGAACTTATATATCTCGAGATTGGCTGGGTGTGGACATATTGCCAAGACAATCGTAGGAGAGGTTGCGGCAACCACAAAGGAGAACAACAGTGCCAGTTTATTCCGGTCATTGGTTCCTAGCCTTTTCCGGTTCGTGGGTAAAAGACCATAAAAGTACACGGCACCAGAGAGACGAATTAGGAAAATTGTGAATTTTGAGTTTTTTAATTTTTTCAGCTACGTCATCGATTATGCTAATGCTTTTTCTAAAACAGAGGAAATCAAGCAAACCAATCAGAGACGAGGTCATACTTTTTTTAAATCGATCAAGAACATGGAAAATTACTGGGAGGGCAAATTGTGTTGTATGGCTTCATGAAACCACCCATTGTTCGATCACATCAAAAAGCTAGAAAATAAACTTGTATAAGTCGGCCGAGTATCCAAGATGCCTCAAACCTGGGTTCCTTCTTTCGTTAACGGTTATACGTAGTGTAAATGGCGGTGGTGTTCCGGTGATAATGTCACCAAATCATCACTTCGGGGGAGGTGTGTTCCAACCTCATCACCACCGCCTGACTTTTCCCCGTTTGTGTGTGTGTGTGTTGAATGGCAGCCCTTTGATTGGCAGCTTTCCCCTTCCTGAAAATTGAATTTTGGCATATTCGTTGTATATTCAAACAAAAGAATCTAATCTCGTAGGTTCATTCGGAGATCATTACCGAAACGCGTAAGAGGAACCTGAGATAATGAGCTGTACTCATTTGGAGTTAATAGGTTGCATAGTTTTGGTGTGTTTCGGGTAAAAAATGACTGAATTCTTCTCAGAGTGAACCGGTGCTAGTTGGTTTGCACAGCAGAAAATAATGCCTCTTCTATACAGTGCCATTATTTTTGTATTAAAAAACGGTGTAAAATCGTTAAAATAAAATGCATTATCGACTTGATTTGACTGCTCCTGCCCGTGGTAGTATGGTTATCCAACATATTTTTGGGATTTTGGTTGACCGTTAAAATACCTAAAATGCCTGTAACATACACCCTTTGATACCGTGGACGCAGAACCACCAGTAAATGTGCAAGTAGCAAAGAACACTGCTGTCATTCGAGGCGGTACCACCAAATATCCGTTGGAGCCATATATGGTTCTGCGCTCCAAGTTGCAAGACCGGGGTGCCCGCAAAGTCTCTCATCTCATTATGGAAAGCATGTAAGATAAAATTATAGCTTATGAACACTCAACTCACGCAAAGTCGTACTCAATAAAATCCGCAGCATTATTTCTGCATGTTTCTTTCGTCAAACCATTTTCCTCTTATTATTATTATTGTTATTATTAGTATTATTTAACTGAAGTTCAACCAAAGATGAGACTCGTATAGCACTTCTCAACTCATTTCTTCCCAGTGGTTTTTGTTGTGATGTTGGTGGTGATGTTGTTGTTGTTGTTGTTGTGGTGGTGGTGGTGGTGGTGGTGGTGGTGGTATAAGTTGACCTCGAAACCCTAACAACTTAGAGAATATAGCTTCCATAACATGGAATGGTTATTACCTTCCCCAGGAGAACAGAACCCTTTGTACTGAAGAAAAAAACACCAACTGTTTGACCTCCACATAACTATCTTCAACCGTGCTGGGAACCACATCTGTACCTTTGATTCTGAACACACACGCGTCCATGCTTATTAAAAACAATTGAATATTCCATATATCAGGCTTATCGGACTACTACCTCAATTCAGTTTCCACCCGATTTAACCCATCTCACAAAAAATGCTAATACGGCCCCACTGGTTGGTAAAACGTTCCTGAACTTTCTGGCTTCCTACCCATAAAATTCCTTTTTTCTTTTCCATCTACATTTAAACCTCGACTTCTAGAATTCTTTAATTTTCTCCTTCAAAGCAAGTGATCGTTTATTCCAGATTTCTTCAAATTGACCAAACTGCTTTCCAAAGAATGGTTCATGTATCCCCTTTGCGACATTTGTAAAAACGAAAGATATATACCAACGCTGGTACCACTCGCCATCCCACGGTCCCCCCAGTATTCCATACAAGAACGCAACAATTGCATAGCTGTCATACGGAAGGCCAATTGGTGCCTATTTGAGCGTAACACAGTACAGATATGAGCCGGTCCTTTTGTAAGCAGGACTTGGTTACTTGATAGAACAGTATCGCGCAGTTTCAGTTTCACTAATCTCCCCTATGGTGATTTAGCATTCGACGCACTTCTAAAACAGCGTTGGTCTCAGAATTTGCTGGTAACCGTACACCTCCCGATGCACCCCAGTCAACCTTAAAATAAACAATCTTTCTACTCCATATTGCTATCATCAGACACTCAAAAGCCGTTGGAGCCCCATGGGATTTTCCTCCACTTCCTCAGAATATGTGATCCAGAACTGTTCCACCCACTCATTCTGATTATCTCTCAAACACGCGTTACTCTCATCCCTTTTTATATGGGGGTAGTTCCCACTTCTAAACGGGATGACCCCTCAGATCCTTATAACCACTGCTTCATCTATCCTGCATCAGCTATCCCAAGGGTTATTACTAATCAGTTCCACCGTCATCCGGAGCAGAAAAAGTTGTCAGTGCAGTTTTCCATTCCTTTAATCGACTGGTGATCTTCCTCCTGGTACATGAGCAACAACGGAGAAAGTCATATAGTGTCGCTAGGTATGTTGATGGCTTTCAATAGGGTTTGATACCGATATCTGCTGGTTAAACTACCACAATTTGTTTTCCCCTCTGAATTTGTGTTCCTATCAGCAAGATTTTAATGTCGCACCATATTCATGTAGATGAATGGGACCAGGTCTCGTAGTGTATCTGTGTCTGCTGTTGCCCCTTAAGGTTCTTTACTGTCCCTCACGCTTTTCCTTTAGTTCATCTATGAATTTCTGCAGATTTCAATCCTATTCAGGCTTCTGCCGACGACGCCTCTGTGCACTCTTCGTTCTTCTTTTCCTCTTCCCGCTCCGTTTACATCAGTCTGAGCATTGGACGTTCCGTTCTTAATAACTCCTGTTATCTTAGTGTTGTTTGGGCTATTGCAATCGTGTTCTCTTTGCTGCCAGTAAAACTCACTTTAGTTTATTTATTTTAAACCTCTATCACATTAACTTTTACCCCAACATTCTCTATGCCTATAGCACGAGAGGGTTGCTATTCCTCACCGGACGTTTATTCACTACTACTTACATTCCATCATAAAACGAAGCTCATTTCGTCCGACGCTCGAATACTACAGTGAAGCTTGAGTGTGGATTCCTCTCCTTTTCTGTTTTTTTTCGTGATCAGATTTAATATGAGGCCAAATTATTTCATCTACATAGTTTACAGAAACCAGTCCACTACCAAGCAAATCACCTTGCTGTCTTTATTCTACCGCTTCTATTTCAGTGACTCTGACTCCCTCACACTTGTTCTTCCTCACAGATTCCGTTCAATGGCAGTGGGTTATTCTTTTCAAGTATTTTTCTCCACGTGTCACGTCTTTATTTTAATCAGCTTTTTCCAATAAGAGCAACAGTGTAGGGCACTCTAGCACTTCTCGTTTTCCGTCCAGCATCTTTAATCTTAAACGCATAATCTTCACCACCCAGTGCACGACGTTTTGTTGCATTATGGAGTTTACACCTTTTGTTCTGTGTCTACTGAAATTATATAAATCTGCTTAGCAGAACATGATTTTAGGAAAACTATTAAAACCACTTGTACAGTCAACAGTAATATCAGCAGTGCCGCGTGTGTGTGCATGTGTGTTTATTACGTTGTCATGCACTTCAAGTGGATCCGTTATAACTTCAAGTGAATCTAACCGCATTCGCCTGGGAACCCGGAAAGTGGAGTTCTTGAGCCGAGTATATCAAAACCCCGGCCAGTCGGGACTAAATGATTTCTCCATAAACAAAGAAAAGTACATTTTGCGTGAGTTACCGGATGAGGATGAAAATCTCGCTGGGGTGGAGTACGGCCGTTCGTTCGCTTCTCCCCCTCCCGTGAACGTTGCGTCCCTGACCGTTGATGGTGTGATCTTCATGGTAGGAAATAAACTAATCACAAAATATGTGCATATATTTTCAGTGTTCTTTTCAGTCCTCTGCAATTACACATATACGAAACAGTTTAAGTAGGGTCAGACAGAAAGGTGGATGAGTATTGTGCATGGTGGTGAGCCCGAGAAATCAGATTGATGGACTATTTGGATTATGTACCGGAAATTCGCTATAAAGATGTTTGAGAGCTTGGATCAATTATCGTTGCTCGCGCGGTTCAGGCCTTGTGAGTCGGACGCTAATCGCCTCAGTGGCCCCTACTGTCCGAAACCACATTGCCCTCGAAGGGTGTGGTAAAACTCCACCAATGATTGTGAATCCCGAGCGCGGCAACAAAGTGTCCCGTCTCTACCACATGTGAGCCTGAGTGCGTGTTCTTTGATCCGTTGAGATAACTGCCTCACCGTTCGACCCACAAAAGTCGCACCACAGGTGCACTTGAATGGATAAACAATCATAGAAGAGGTCAACATAGGCAGCTTATCTTTGTTTTGGTATCGGACCTAGCTGAGCGGCATGAAAGGTGGATTTCGCTTCGGTGGATAAAACTCTACTGACCGTATCAGCGGCCAAATCTCTTTGAAATTGAAGTTTCGTAAAAAGCACTTTTTTCTCCGCTTGTGGTACTTTTGTTGGCTTATTCTGTGCAGTCTCAATACGATCGATAAACATCTCAGGAAATCAGTGACATTTGAATTTCAAGGAATAAATAGTAGTGATTCACACTAACAGCTTTGGGGATTATTTTGACTGAACTGGATTAAACCCCAGTGGTTGTTAGTTTGCTCCATTTGAATCCCAAATAGAAGCCAGTAATCAAGAAATTTCGGGAGCGCAACAAGGGGTCAATAATGTAGATTAGGTTAGTGCCAAGTTCTAGAGGATGACATCTACATATGTGGGGTGCTTTGTATTTTGATTGGTTGTTGATTTGTACTCGCAAACACTGACGATGGAACCTCGACTGGTGATGAAACGTTTACAAACAAATTACTAAACTCGGCGAACAGGCGAAATGAAGAGTTCATATTTACACCGTATTGGGCCTGCAATAATTGCACTCGTTGGTCAACCATTGCAAGAACAGCACAAATCTTACGTGTATGTGAGTGCAACGCTGTGCCTTGTCACTGAAAGCTGAATGTGGTAATTCAGGCCTACGAGATAACGCCTACCCTGGAGCGGCACGTCACAGTTTTCGGACACATGCGACCAATCGAATTGGAATGCTGACGTCAAGGGCACGCGTACGGCTTCTGACTATACGCCATAGGCAGATCGTGCCAGCCAATCCAAGATAGCGCAGGCAGAAGCAAGATTATACAAACAGTATTGCAATCCGATTGATGGAAGCCTAGAAAAGCAATAATCTTCTTTTGTACATATTATTTAATCGCCCTCATTTCTTCCAATAAACGAACTGCGTACTACTACTCCTGTCGCGTCTCGTTCACCTGGACCATCGCGATCTCGTGCCATTGCGGTCCANATTCAGTCCGTGATAACTGATTATTGATTCGGGTCTTGTGATTCCTCTTGCGAGGTTTGCATCCCGAATTCCGTACGTACTACTACTACTACTACTACTACTACTACCATTAGACTGAAGAACGTGGTTGTCAGAGAAATAATGAACATTTGCAGACTTGCTCCATATTCCAGAGCTGGGATTGGTTGAAACCCGATATTTTATGAGAGTGGTGGAATAAATTGCCAATTTTATGGTGTACAGAGCAAACAAAATGGGTACCGAAAATGTGACATGCATTCGGCCTTCGCAATCATTTATCGAGTCTCAGCACATTCCATGAGTTCTGTACGGTTTCGGATATTCGCGACCACAGATGCGAATAATATCCGTCTCAAGTTAATTGAAACACACAAACTCTCCTGGCTGAGAAAGACAAAACCGCTTATGCATAGGATAATGACAAAATATGGCCAACAGATTAATTTATCCTAATATCAAACCACTCTCGAGTGGTCTCGGATCATTACAACACACGATTCATCACCTTTCTGCTTGACCTTCCTGAATTTTGTTTCGAAGGAATTTGATTGTAAAGGTTTGATGATAAATTCACCGATAACGTTTTTGACGACACTATGTTCTAATCAACATGGCTTACCGCGCCAAACATTTCGAGTCCCTGAATCTGTGTTCTATCTGACACTGCGCCNCCCCCCACCCCCCAGCCCCGAAAAAAAACAGGTGTTGGTTGAAATAGAGTCACCACAGTAATATTCACTCACACTCATACTAACTAACTCTTCCCCCCCCCCGCACCCCCATTCTAACTGCACTTACTGACGTTTCTGATCTTCACTTCCATTTTAAGAGTACTGCTGCATTCGTGTTTGTTTACCGTGGGTTTGACAGCCTCATCCGGTTATCACGCTTAAGTGGTGGCCTTTGCCTTAGGTGACTTATCACTGCAACTTGAAGACATCGCCATATTGAATTTGGTGAGAGAAACAGTCTGTTCGTTGTAAGCTTTATCACAACGTCGTAGAACGTATCATCTGAGATGCAATTGAAATTCCTATGTGTAAGACATTGTATTTGTTCATGTTCCTTTATCAGAACTATCGAAAAAGTTATACCCATGATCTAAAAACATAATTTTGTCTGTTCACTTCTGCCAGTTCTGATTGTATCAGATCCGAACGACACCTCAAATGAACCGAAAAATGTATGCAGTATGCGGTGTAGGGTCATTGAGTTGACCTTGTTGGCGGAGATGAGCGCGAACTAACATACAAACCAAATGGTCAGTGCAATTACGGAGTCGGTTTTCTTCCCGATTCCAATGCATTCCTCACATAGCTGATGCCATCTCTGACTCTTATCACAATCTGATTGTATGATTGCCCGCAATTTCCGTAAATTGAAAACTTTGACTGACCATCATCCATTATACTTCATCAATTAACACAATCTTCAGTTTATCGTTTCAACAATAAACTTTGAAAGCGATGGATTCCAGCTTTAGTCTTGTAAAAACAAAGGGCCATCTCATCTACCTTATTCAAGTCTGTCATACCAATAGAATTAGAAGAAAATTTTTCATCGGGTACTGCTTCACTTGTCAAGGACACTCATAAACACTTGCGAATTCCCCCATCCTGTTGAGAACAGAGAAAGACGATGCACACAGTATTGGCATAGTGTATGCGGGTATCCATTTTGATGGAACTCAAGTCCAACTGCAAACCAGTCGATCTATTATAGAAACTGAAGCAAACTGTATGAAGAAAAAAGCTATGCCTGTTCAGGGTACAACGGTTAGAGAGGAGGGGGAGGAAGATAAAGGATTTGTGGATGAATGAAGGGTGAGAATATTGGACAAAAACAGAACAAGTTTTGAGGGTACAGAAGTAAAAGCAGATTG
>UZAN01039440.1:130675-161369 GCA_900618425.1 Echinostoma caproni | reverse complement strand
GCAATTATAAACTCCGGGCACATAAACATTTGTTATCCACCTCCCAATATCTAATATTGTGTGCGAACAGATAAGTGGTTCAATCAGTTCATCTTCACCTTCACGGACAATGGACTGTGTTACCCATGATCTACACGTTGATGTAAGCTAATTACCACTTTACCATAATTCAACCACTCGATTCGTTCCCGGTGATGTTGATTCATCCATCTTTTCCTGATTACTCTTGGAACTGAAACAAACGTTTCATGTTATTCTATTCCTGTTCAACTGTAAGTGTTATGACCTGAGAATGAACTCACTGAAG
Source organism: Echinostoma caproni (assembly GCA_900618425.1). Lineage (NCBI taxonomy): Eukaryota > Metazoa > Platyhelminthes > Trematoda > Plagiorchiida > Echinostomatidae > Echinostoma > Echinostoma caproni. The sequence goes on along the minus strand of UZAN01039440.1, from coordinate 161,062 downwards.
CGTTTGATGGCAACTCGTATATTCTAACTATTTTTGATAGCACTCGTAAGAAATAACTTTTTCAGAGTAACCACAGAAACTCCCTGAATAGTTGAGTGAGGTCGATGCATTTCGACCCCTGTATTTAGGTTTCAGCCGTCTATCTATGGGGATTCGGAGTCGCATTCTGGCCGAGCGAATGTGATCGGAATCAACCTACATCCCCCCCCCCCAACATGATCACAAAGTGCTCGGTTTTCCATGACTAACACCACCACACACAACACAGTCATCTCCGCCCGCAATGACCCGAACCAAAGAGTGTGATGAACAAAGTGAGAGCAACATCCGGCCATGAAATTCGAATGTGAGTAATTTTCTTTCCCTCGCGTAAGGAATTTTTGTCCCTAGCAAACTTTACGATATAAATTGTGCTGTATTAGCCTGTAGATGAATCACTGCAAATGAGCTCATTTGCTACTTGTGTTTCTCCTAATATGCATCTGTTTAAGGGTTCTATTTCAATGTCAGAAATACGCAAGCACTCGCATCTGATTCAAAGGAATCCGTTTTATTCGAGAGAAACTCGGCCTCAATGGAATTTACTCATTGGGTTACTGACGGCTTAGGTTGACTCCACTCATGCTCATATTCTCGTCTGGGTTTGGTGACCGACTTATCGATCCATCTTGACGTGTTCGCTTCCTTACCCGACCGACAGAGGTCAAATAACTCCGGGTTTGGTCATTCATATCTATGATGCACACTCGATCAGCGATCACGAACATGACGTTCCCGAGTGGAACGGGTGTGTAAGGCAGGCGGGGGGATACCGGTCCGCCTCACCCACCCAACCCGAAACATTCATCCTCGCTCGGTAACTCGCTCAAGAAGTACCTTTGTTTGTTTACGGAGTATTTAGTTCATTCGGGCTGAGCGGGGTTTAGGCAGACCTGGTTCAATCGATGACATTTGACGGCCGAAGCACCAATAATATCGTGGGGGCTTAAATGGAGTGCGATTGGTTGGGTTCACTTAAAGTTGAAAAGGTATAGTTTAAGGGTTTTAGTTAAAATAACAGATTTTCGACATTCCATACCAAAATATTGTTAAACTGACCTTGAATGGTGAACCAATGATGTGCTGCATGTCACCGTATTTGATGTTGATGAGATATTCGCCAGGCAGGAAGGGTAGGTAAGAGAACTCATATCCGTTTGGTCGTTCAGAACAGTTCAGTTGGACTTTGCTTGGACCATCCACAGTTACCGAAAGTGCACCACTCCCGGCTTGCATGGTATCCACAAAGAATCGGTTTCTTTCACCTGAAAAAAATAAATTATATTTGCATAAAATTGCTATCACACGATGCAAATGTCCGCGGAACCAATGCCGCTGGAATCAAACCATGAAATGTCTGAGGAAATTTAGAAACAGACATCCTGAGATAAGGAAATCAGCGTTGACGAAGCTAAACAAAATGGATTCCATAGACAAATGTTCAATAATATCATTTAAAATATACGGCAACAGTTTGAAATAAATCATCCAGTGGTTTGGATGAATTTATATCCGAGTTGAAGTCTTCTAGTGATCCATATGGTATTACTTGATGCTACCGTGAGAACACTAGATTTCGTTTGATTGGAATTGAACTTTTATTCCGTATCAGTTCACTTTTGCTGCCCGTTGCAGTGATATATGTAAATACTTTCACTGCGTACAAACCGAACTGCACCGTTGCGACTGATTCAATAACAATTTCAAATAAGAAATACTGTTTGCGATCACCAAAATGTTGCATGACCTGCAAACAAACAAAATATGCATAACATGTTCTCGTGCTTATGAGAAACAATATTATTCCTCTGAAAGCCTTTGATTTTTAGTAGAGCACTTGCTTAATCTCCTCATGTACGTATATGTAACAAAATAATGTCCATAAAATGAAGATTTTAATTCCTTGTCATAGTCATGGTAACGTATTTAACAAGTTACACAAACAGTTACTTCACTGATTTGCGTTTTTAGATGCAACTTGCTTACCAACTCGTCCATGTGTCAAACCTTCACCACTGGCAGTCACCAAACCCTGGTCGTCTTGACCAACCATCACTCGGAATGGACTTCCGGGGATCGGACGTTCATCCATGAGCACGTGAACCAGATGTGGACCATTCTCCGATGGCGTGAAGCGTACGGCATGCTGATCCACTTCCACCTGGTGCACAAATGCATCTGTGTGTGCACCCGAAGGTGAAACTACATAAGCACGCAGATTTCCAGTCATACCGGTGTAGTTCACAGTGAATGCGGTTGGACGACCGATCTGTGAGCGAGAGGGATTTGTAATGAGCTGCATTTACATTTGCCAACATGCATATGTGAGTCGGCTTGAGTGCACGGACAAACATCCCGGCATGCCATTCAAAGCTCCCCAAACACTTATTTTGAACAGTTGTTGGACTAGCTAACATATGATATATGAATCCAGATTCGTGAAGCCAACGAGTAGATTCCACCATCAAAACTGAGTTTGGCTGTCTGTGAGAAAAGGGAGTAACCACGGAGTTTCAGTAATCTATTTGCTTACCGGTTTGGAATACACTCAATTTATCCTAGTAAGCCACCAGCGGTATCTTTCGCAAAGATACTTAAGTGCTGCATATAACTACACGTGAATTATCAAGCGTAGATGTAGAAATCGGAATAGTATTGAATTTAGGAATACGAGAACTTGTACTGTACTGCTCAGAACTGAATTGGCGCCAACCCGAACTGCGGACACCAATGAAATACACGAGGAATTGATAGCAGAAAATGCTTATCTTTATTAACGGGATTAGATCATGTTTTATAGAATGTAATAGTCCATATGATTGGTTGAACGAGCATCTTTCAATCACGTAACCGTTTGCACCGACGTATCATATGTGCTAACTAAGATGTCATGTTCGCCCGGTGTACCATTGGTCGAGCTTCCTGAATGGTGATTGGATGACATAAAACTGTACCTGGTCGAGCATGGATTGCGGTCACGGAAGTCTGGATCACCACAGTAGAGTAATACGATTTATAGTACTATTCATCTTCTTAGAAATGCTTTTCTAAGTGGCAAGGATTAGCGAATTGTGCGGGTGCTTAGCATATATATTTCACTTTTGCAAGCACGTGACTTTCAGTGCATCCGGTCACGGCAGAGTACCATCACTATTCGGTAAAATATGAAAAGGACGGAATTTCGTTCTTTAATTGATCGGCCATTCCATAAATGCGGAAGCAAACTACGTGTTAGTTTGGTTGGACTGTATCACTACATCACAATTATGCCTGTGACTAACATATCGATAAGACTGTTCTAGCAGTCTTAGATGGACTCGGGAAAGAGAAATTAGAATTAAGCAGATGATGAATTTCCAATATCCAGCGGGAAAATCAGATCAGGTAAAATGTTTAGTTAAACACATTGTCTGACCGGAATAACTTACCATCAGTCCACGATCTTGCACAGTTGCCACACTGAGTTGACGCATCTCTGGGCTGATGAATGTTCGTTCCATGGACTCGTTAATCACCACGCGATAGGGTGAGCCCGGTATATGCTCATCATTGAATCGGATCGAGCACTGATATTCACCGGGTTCAGTGACACGATACGAGACACCGCAAGAACCGTCTTTGCGATCCTGACCATAAAATTCATCAATGAGACCATTAATGGAAATTAAATTAGATGCTTGAGTTTTCACAGGTTAAACATTATCACGTTTTTGTACGCCATTGGTTTCCTTTGTCAGGTATTGTCTGGTTACACAGTATAGGAATCATACAAAGAGGTTTTATGCGGTTTGCCAGAACAAACATTGTGAATACCAGCTTTACACATGCGCTATCTATGGTGCACCGTTTGATCTTACGATACAGTATTGTATTAATGAGATGTTAGGCCAAACCTAACCGAGTCTTGAAAATGGGTTCTGCAGAGTTTACAGTAACAGACGGTATATTTAACTTTCTGTATAAAACAAGGGTACCTACGTTGCACAACGCTAAAACGTGTTGAATTATTCAAGTTTGATGAATAGCATCGACAGCGTATATTAAATCTATCACAAGGAACAAACTAGTATTCTGCTCACAAAACGACTGGTCGATGGGATTATTCAACTCTGAACCTGGTATAGCGTAACCATTTGGAGTCGAAATGATCCTCTGCTAATCCGTTCTAACAGACCTGCCTGAGTTCGGAATCTAAAAAGAATGCGGTAATGGTGATCTCTAGTTGATTATTGTGAATGAGTTTGAACAGTGGGATCCAGTTAGCAGTAGCAAATGGCACGTTTTCAACCTCAACTATTTGTGCGTTAAGATGGAGGCATGTATACCCCAACGTGTCTTTAAAAATTCAAAATATCCAGCAACAAAAAAATGATTTGACTATTTATTGGACGAAGAGATATAATGACCTCATCAACAACGGATTTCATTAGAGAAAACTGTTCGACAAATTTTGGCCGCAATAATTATCAGAATTTTATAAAAGTTGGATTGCTCAGGTGCCACTAATTTCTTTATGAATTTGCACTGGGGTCAACACATGCATTCGGAAACCGGGAATAAAGTTAACAAATGTAGTGCGTGCTACAATCCCATCTGAAGAGTTCTGTAATAGGCTTACTTCAAAGTCTATTTCGGCTTTGCTCGGTCCTTCAATGGCAATGGATAGACCACCGGCACCAGCTTCTCGGGTGTAAATGCTGAAGTCATTTGGAGAGTATGTCAAACCTTGTTGCAATCCCGGCCCGGCAGCGTGCACTTTGTGCGCTCCACCATCTGTGATGGCACCAACTGTGAATTGGAATGGGCTTCCTGTTCAATGAAAACAATAGCCAAGCAGAGGGATTAAGATTATTCAGCGAATCATCTTGGGAACGAGAGAGAGTGAAAACATTGTTCCTTGAAATTAAATACTCGAATTCACAATCTGGGTCAAACTTTGATTGCCTATGCTCCTAAGCCGCAAATAAGAAGGTATTCTATCTCACCTGGACATGATCGCGAAAATAAGGAGTATGACAATCCAACGATTCAATAGAGGCGACTGGATCAAACATTCAAATTATCTCCAATTTTTTTTAGTTTTTTTTCGGGGAAAACTATACAAAGTGGACTAATGTGAATTAATTCTTCATAGAAAAAATCACATTCTTCTATGAAACAAGATGAAAAACAGCTCCTTTTTTGCCCGATACAATGCAACGCTTTTATAACTGAGGGCTCTGAGCAATTTGGCAGTCGAAATTGCTTGGCTGAGATTGCCAGGTTGTCGGAAAATTGATCATAGGTTAGTGCATTACAAAGATTACTGTTTCACAGGTTCACATTCACATGCTCCCCCCGATTACTTGCATCAACATTTGCGGTCCTGACCTCAACAGTGTGGTCCCAACAGTTTTTCTCATGCGCTTTCTGAATTTATGATTCTCCTGACTGGATTGGCATCTGTCAGTTCCTGGCATCTGTTTCCGGCCTGATGACGCGTTCTCGCCCGACCGGTTCACTTCAACCGTGAATCTTGTGCGGGCTAGGGGAACAAAACAGCTCTAAATGGTTTGCCTATACTAGCTCCCGCGCTAAAAGAAAAACGTTTCAACACCAACGTTTGCCCTCAAATCCCTCTTCTTATCGTTGCTTCATGAAAGCCCATGAGGTCCGGGTTCGATCCTCAGTTGGGTTGATGGATTCACACAGTTGATGGGCCCTATTCCGATTCAAACAACTGACCAGCGCTTCCTAGATTTTCAATTCACGCCTAATCTAATCTGTACACGAGGAAATTCAGTATATAATCGAATCCAACCCCACTTCACACGAAGTAACAAATTGGTTCGTTCTGAGTCGAAAAAACTCGCCAGCTGTACTTTCGGTGATAGTTCATGATTATCATTGCTTGTGCTCTGAGGGTTTGTCTATTCGATTTCTCGTTCACTTCTATTTTTTGAGAGACTCGACCGTAGGCGTTCGGTCACTCTTACCAGATAACTGTAAATAAGTTTCAACGGAGTATTCAAATCCTCTTTGTTCCAGAACTGCTAGATCGTGGAACTCTCTTGTCGGTTATGGCAACTTGTGTTTTGTATACATGTTCCCAAATCCCCACTGCCCAGTAGTCTCCATGGCTGTGAGATTTATTCCTTACTGTGCAACACGCTTGTCGAACTGTGAGACGGATGTCAGACCACATCAGAGACAGCATTCCAGCCGGTTGAATCAAGGAGTAACGTGAACCATAGCAATGGCTAGGTCTAATCATACCATCAAGACACACGGTTTTCTGTTATCTCTATCTGAATAAAGACAGTTCATTGCGCCAGGCTAATTTCCAAATTCTATTAACAACCGGGAAAATTGTAGTCTACATCAACAAGTTCTTCATCATGTTTATAAACTGGCTGTATCAGTCTGCCATAGACAGGCACTCGCACTAGGGTATCCGTAATGATAGTAGTAGTAGTACGCACGGAATTCAGAGTACAAACCACGCAATAGGAATCACCGGACACAAATCAATAATCAGTTATCACGGACTGAATCACAGGAGCACTGGACCGCAATGGCACGAGATCGCGATGGTCCAGGTGAACGAGACGCGACAGGAGTAGTAGTACGCAGTTCGTTTATTGGAAGAAATGAGGGCGATTAAATAATATGTACAAAAGAAGATTATTGCTTTTCTAGGCTTCCATCAATCGGATTGCAATACTGTTTGTATAATCTTGCTTCTGCCTGCACTATCTTGGATTGGCTGGCACGATCTGCCTATGGCGTGTAGTCAGAAGCCGTACGCGTGGCCTTGACGTCAGCATTCCAATTCGATTGGTCGCATGTGTCCGAAAACTGTGACGCACCGCTCCAGGGTAGGCGTTATCTCGTAGACCTGAATCACCACAGTATCGCAATCCCTTTCGTTGGCCCTCAGTTGCATAGGGATAGAAAACTTCCAATCATTGAATTTCAGGGGCGCCATCACCACAAGAACGGTTAAATGATAACACCAAGAGTAGAGTACGAATTGTGAGCAGTCGCATGTCAAGTTGAGGGATCCCATGCTGAGCGAATCGTAGCTATGTTTCCGAATCAGATTTCGGAAAGAGTCAGAGGGAAACCACCCTGAGTGAGAGTGAAGACAATAAGGATCGAACGAGCAATCGCACCTTGTGTGCACAGATTGTGGGTGCGGATACACGATCGCCGTCTCAGCCGCGTCTTTCATGCAACCCCACCCCCGTAAAAATGCATCACCGATTTATTTGTTTTTTGACCGTGACTCAGTCTGAATTATAGCAGCTTCTCATTACAGAAGAGAGGGGGAAGGTAAACAAGTGTGTGAGTTCCGATAACTTTGGTTGTGTATTGGATAATAAGCCGGAATCCTTAACGAACAATTGTTTTGATTGTGAAGACTGCTTGAAAAATGACGATAAAGCGGATGATCCAATAATCGACCTGCGTTTTGATGTTCTTGGAGAGAAACCACTACCCGGCCTTGTTGCTTGATGACCCACTCTGCGGGGTGTTGTTGTTAATGGGAATGGCTCAGTCACTGTGTGACTACCAGGTCGATCGCGGTTCTATTTCCGCTCTTCTCGCTCTTCTCTCACCCTGACACGAGGCTGTTGATTGCCATTTGGTTGGAATTATTTACCGACCACGATGCGTCACTGTCCAATCGTGACCTAAAAACATACCTGCTGCGTTGAAAGACATACCAACACTACCCGACATGTGTGCCCAATCGCCTCCGGCCAATCGATAAAGGCTTGTAAAAGCAAACTGGACGACCCACACTGTTGTAGCGGTGATGGTAAAGAGGATCGAATTAAGTCTCCTTATCAAAATATTTCTCTTTGTTTCGGTCCCTCTATAGAAATTAACAGTACCATTTCTTTCACCTTCAGAAATTGCGATTATTTAGGGAATATGTTACCTCCGGATTGGATGATTGTTTTCAATCCATTTCAAGTAAGGGGACAGTTTGGATTATCTAAGCGACAACTCTCGTGAGTTCATTATGGAAAAGATGATAAATATCAGATAGATCGAAAGCACGGTTTTTACCCTAATGAGCCGGAATACAGATTTGCGCAATCCATCCCGGATTATTTGAAAGCACTTGTACACTGTCTCTATCCTCCTCCCTTATTTGTGTAACTTGAAAATGTGTTGTGTTGAGCTTGTCGATAAAACACCGAAATCAGTCTTCTTATTAACCAGTTATTAAAATTTTCAGAAGTCTTAGTTAAATAGAGCGAATGGCCTTGCTTATCGGGGGGCTCATTTAGCAAGAATTCACAATGATGTGGATACAAAGCTGGAGTTTCTGGACAATTGATTTCGTTTAATAAGACTACTGATTGTCAGTTTTTTACTTACATGTGTTGATTTTTTTTCCTCAGAATCATTTTGTGTTCTTTCGTCTCATTGTCCACTCTTCCGTTTCTTATTTGTCCTGTCGATATTCGTTTCGTTCTGGTTATCGATTTGTTATATAATCAAGCGAGTGTTTGGTTCTCCGTCTCTGAAATGTCAATGGATATGCGGACACTCGCACACCGCCCACTCGTGTGACGTCAACAACACGAGTTCTCTTGTGACCTCCATTGTCCCTTACTGTTGGTTGACCCTTGGTTGAACCTTGTTCTGTACCGGTTCACCGTAATCATTTATCGATTATTAAACCACCTATGCACATGTGACCTGTTTTAATGGCTGTTCTAACCTAGATGCCTCACGAATCAAGGTTTGTATATTATTTATCATTTTATTAATTAAGTCGCATTACTAGTACCGTATCACGAGACAGTCCTGCTTATCATTGCATTGGAACCGGGACTTTGCGCGTAACTTATCGCCAGGTTTAGCACGGGAAGGCAGTCTTTCTAATTCCGCAGAAAAGGAATTAACAGTACTTGATTCGTGAGGTATCTAGGTTAGAACAGTCGTCAAGGCACTTCCAGATATAAGTGCATCAAATAGGAATATGACAGCGCTTGGCTGTGTCGAAATACACCTTACAATCAAGGTGCTTCGAAAGGAGACAGCTCACTGCTGTGTCAAAGAGAGAATCCCCCGTTTGTTCACTCCTATCATTATTCACCCTACCGCAACATTGGCGTTATGCAATGTTAATTCCTTTTCTGCGGAATTAGGACTGCCTTCCCATTAAACTTGGCGACAAGTGACGCGCAAAGTCCCGGTTCCAATGCAATGAAAACCAAGACTGTCTTGTGATACGGCACTAGTAATGCGAATTAATTAATGACATGATAAATGCTATGTAAATATACAAATATAAATAATATACGAAACGAACGTCAACGGGACGAATAAGAAGCGATAGAGTGGGCAATAAGACGAAAGAACACAACATGATTCTGAGGAGAAGAATCAACAGCCTGTGTCTATCGAAATGTTGCTTTTGTTCAATGTTTTCTCAACCGCATTAGTTGCAGTTATCTCACTGTGTAGATTGATGACTATTGAACAAAGACGCGAAAAACACACACTTGCTAAACCATTTTGTTCCACCCGCACCAATGTCGATACGTTTAACTCTCTGTTTTCCTACAGAGTAAGTTTCAATTGGAAGATCTTGGGCACTTCAGCTAATCAGAAGCCGGAAGTTCGATTATCTCTAAGTGTCCATCTTCATCTTTGTCTTGACATACAAGAAAATAGTGGCATCAATTTAAAATTTGTCGACCCATTATTAATGAGTTAGGAAAAAGATGAGGCCTTGTTGCTCAGTGGATGACCGAACACCATGTCTCAATAGCTGAGCGGTGAATACCACAGTCGAAACCATCGTTTACACGACTGTACGTTCTTGGATTTGGAAAATGTAGAAAATCCATTAACATTATAGAAATCATGTGTTGAGTTTGACAGTCAGTTACATTCCGTAGCCGTCAAGCGGTCAAAGTAGATGCAATATCCGAATCGTGCTTGCTTTATGCTGATTTCACTTACCGGGAATATGCGCACCCCTGTTTCTCACCGACACCGTGTGCACACCCATCTCCTGGGGCACAAATCGGATGGTATAATTCACATCATCCAGTGCGACAACATCACAACGTTGTGTGACACCAGTTGGACTGGTTACCGTGGCAACCAGATCACGAATATTGATTCCTGTGTGAGTGAAATAAATAAGACGATTTTGTGAAAGATGCACAGTGAACGGCAGATTGTTAAAATGTGGGGAACAAAACATGTCATGCATACTAAAGTTGATGGTTTTGTGTTAGACTTCGATCGACACCTCCTTGAGAAACTTGTGATAAGGTTCAATCGATTGTGGTTTCGTTATATTAGTCATTGAAACAAAGAAATAATATTTGCTAACCCACAGTGGGCTCCGAGGGACAACATTCAAAATACCCGAACTTTGCCTTCGCTCTAACCATGATATACTCTTCAAATTCAATTGGAAAATGATGAGATCTCTGATAATTGATCAAATAATAATCCCCTAAATTCCGTTAGTGAATTGAACGAAAGATAAACTCTTCTGATAAAAGCAGATGTCGTTTCCCCTTATTTAGTTTATTTTACAAGTATCACACAACCTTCGAAACACGTAGTATCGATGAAAATGTGATTTGATGATTTCATTCCCAAATTATTAGGATTATATTTATTTGAACTGACCATCCTTCAGACTTCACTTTCTTGAGTAATCCTCAGTTCATTCAATCAACCAAACACCCTGTAAGTACTATACTCCAGTTCGCTCTCCTTAGAGCTCCTCAATGGTGCATATCCACGGGCTCTGAAATCCGGACCCATTGCATAGAAGGCGTGTGTTATAACTGTACCAACCAACTCCTACCAGGGCTGAACCGAACTGCCAATTCACATTGTTCAGGCGGTATTTTCAATGATAGTCAGTCAGTTCATTATTAGCACAGTGATAACACACACCTTCCATGCAATGGGTCCCTGGTTCAAACCCCGGACGAGACGGTGGATATGCACTACTGATGAGTTCTAATAAGAGCAAATCTCGAGCTTAGTGCGTCCAAGTGTTTGGTTTAATAGACGAACTGAGGAATGTGCGTGAAGGTTAAGTCTGAAGGATGGTCCGGTCTAATCAATATCGGTTATCCCACACCTTTACTCACAAGCAACTGCGAACCACATGTGAGATCATATTTATTCAATTAAAAATTTGCGAAGGGGGTGAGATGAACCCAATCTTTTGGTTAGATTGGCATGTAGTCAATCGGTTAAACACAGTTAGGGTTAAACACAGACACTGGTTTGTGTATCCCTTCGTGTGCCAGTTTCTCGTAGACGTAAGTTATACGTGTTTTGAGCTGAAAGTGTTCAATTAATCCCTTTAGTGAACAGAGCTTAGATGTTAAAAGGTTCACTACTTCGACCCAAACCAACTTTCGCTCAGCTTCTTACTCTATACTGTATTCTTAACAATCTCATTCTGTTGTACATTTATGATTGGATGAGAAGAACAGAGACGAAACAGCCCTCCTCCACCCATACCTGGAATCTTCAGATTCAGTTCACACTGACTCCCCACATGAGTCACATCGGCCAGTTCCCGTTGACGTGTGATACGTTCCATCATGCGTAATGACGGCTCACCGCCAATCTGTACCACAAACGGACTGCCTGGTACGGTCTGATCAGCATAGCGTACATTGATAATATACGTTCCCGGTTCGGTCGGACGATAGGTGACAAGACAAGTTCCGTCGTGATTGTCATGGCACTCGATATCCGCTTTGCTTGGCCCCTCGATTGAGAGACTCAGGCTACCGTAGCCTGAAAGAGAACCATAAATGAAAGAACAAATGTTAAATTTAGCTTACAGGAAGGAAATACAAATGTGTGTGCTTGGTTAAAAAGGAAGCGAAGAAACGACAAAATCAGGGATTATGAAGCAAGATAAAAATACTCATCGAAGAGCTTGAAATCAAGCCTTCCCGTTTTGTGCAATAGAACTAAACCTACATTAAACTTGTTTTGAAAAGTTACTATATTCTCCTGTTGATGGTATACAGGAGGAACTGGTCCATTAATCTGTTCAAATAATTTTCCTTTGGATGTTCAGCAATGCGTTTGACTAATATAAAAGCATTTCGTTAGAGAGGATCAATCATGGTGGTAAACTTTCAAATTGGGGTGCTTTAAGTGACCATGGTCTCTACATGCATGCATGCATTTAACTAGTCTGTCTCATGTCATATCATTTTCGGGATAGATGGATTACTGTGATGTGAAAATGAGATAACTCGATAGCAAGACACGAATGACTAGGAGGCAGCTTCACGTATCCAGGTTAGAAATCCCGTACATTTGTTTGTTCATGGCAACGTCGATTTATATCAATCTACATGTTAATCTGCTATTCGAGACTAGATTCAAACGGTTCACAACCTAATAACTTTCACAAGGTGCAAAGTGACAGATCTCCAACACTTACTATGTGGTCAAAGTTGGTTCAATAAAACAATTTTGTCTACCATGAGCTCGTTCACAAGCTCAATAGCGCATGATTGAACCTAAAACCCTCAAAAACCCAAATCGCCATTAGTAGGATTAATTGTCTGGGAAGCAAGTGATTGAGAACGATTGAGTATAGGTCGCTGCGGTTCAGATGGGATGGCCCTGTAACCACGGCAGATCAAAACGCAATACGCGCTGTGAAGTGGTTGCGTATTGTCGACATATGAGTAAGTGTGCCGCAGCACAGCAATAAATATCTGTCAAGGAAGCGTTATCAACAAACAGTAGTTGACGTACGCTTAAATCCAGAGAAGCCATCAAATCAACGAGTAAGCTCTGTCGAAAGTACACTCTAGGTTTTTATTACCTCTTGCTCTAATCGAGAATTATTCGGTAATGTTCAACACATGACTTGAAGTAGTGCTTAATATTGTGAATACATGAACAGAAGACCTTAGTTGAGTCAAAAACAGTTAAATCAAACTATCAAAAACGATAACTGCCATTAGTCGTCGTAAACGGAAATTAAATAAACGATGTGAGTAGGGGTAGTCCAAATCAGTCTGTTATCAGTGTGAAAGAATACGCAAATTCGGATTCTTTCATGCACTACACTCATTGGTGTATGAAAGTGACTTCACAATCATAGGTTGTAAGGAACCAATGCATCTTCAATATATGTGACAACTTTAATCTCCGTTCGTCTCCCAGCCTAACCCTTGGTTCAGTTGTCTGAGGCGAGGCATAAATAAAGGTGCATAATTTCCCCTCTGGGCATGTTTAGAGCCGTACTGCGTCTGTTTCAAACAACGAAACAAATACGTCGAACATAGTCGGTTATTTAAGAGTAGGTGTCATACTGGTATGATTGTGAACCGCCCTGACAGTGAATTCTTCGGGTTGCATGGTTTTCTACGTGATTGTTAAAGTTGACATTCAAATGATCTGTTTAATTGATAGAAGGATGAGTCATCACGGTTGCACTTTCTCTCTGTGTGTGGTGACACCAACTCACTGACCGCTCGTAGTTGTGAATTAATCTGATACGATTTTATGTGGGTAATGGTTCCGAATTGAAACGAATTGCCTCGATAGATAAATACGCTGTTCAAGCTATGGTTATTCGCAAAGTCAAAAGTCTGTGACAAATGAATGCGGGATCAAAATACGATCGTTGGCCTGATACAAAGTTGTTACGCGGTATGTTCAGAAGCGTCTTTGATGCTCCGTTCAATCGAGAAGGTCGACAATAGCCCCAGATGGTACCAACTGATGGATGATGTAATTGGGCCACAGTTAGATCCCGCAACACAAAGTCAGGCAAAGCAGAAAAATAACTGCCGTTCATAAAAATATGAAGTCAAATGAACGCTTCACAAGTCGTGGATGCATTACGCTGGCTACATAGCATATGATGTGCACAAAACAGGATCACATATGTCCCACTGATCGGGCTTAACCAAATGCACTTAACGGGGTAGCACTTCATCAGAGTAAAATAGCCCTGTTTTTTATGTCCAAGAGCTGATTAATTACGGTCACTCACAGAGGACACGGTGGTTGTTTTTCTTTTGACTCAAGGGACAAACTGAATTGGTAGCTCAATTATCAAACATCTGTGGATGGTCGTCAATATCGCGTGGACCACAAGTCACGTGACACGGACTGTCTGTCGTGGAGTGATCTAAATGCTGTGCTAGCCCTCGGGGTCTCACTCATGAATTTCGAAAAGCAGCGGCACATGTCTACCCGGTCGATTCGTATATTATCTACGAAAATAAAGCAACACTGAAAGTGATGCGGCCTTTGATATGAGCTTTGGTTTAGCATTATTAGTTAATTAAAAGGCGATATAAACAAGCTGCGATACTATATTAATGCGTGCAGATGTCTTTCTGCTTGCAACTTAGAACCAGTGAAAAGAGATGGCACAAAAACATTCAGAGGGACCGGACTTCATTGACAAGGTAGATTGGATGCAACTCTCCATGGGGTTTCAATTTGGCTACAACTGTTTATTTAGGGGTTTAAGAGTAAAGAAATTTGAAAGAATACCCACTGGATTACCTCAAATAGAAATCAAAATCATGCGCACACCATATTGACTCGAAAGAAGTGATAACACAGAATCGCATGACGTACGACCGCAATGAACCGATATTGTAGCATGATTAGTGGGTGAGAGCGTAGCGGAAGTGAACACGACAAACAAATAAATTTTGTGAAGCGTCCGTTTCCCTTTATCCATGGCATCAACACAAGAAGAATTATGTGGACAGAGTTGATACAGGCCATCAACTTCGCGTGCTCTCATTCAACTTTCGAATAGAGGAACATAGAATTTGAAATGAGTCGGCTGAACAAGGTAGTGGACAAGTAAGTAGTGTGATTAATAATTGTATCTTCAAATTTACCAGATACAAACAATTGTTGAGGAAAATCAAATCTAAATAGTTACCGGTCAGTACAGTAAAAGAAATCGTCGTAATTTTCTCTGTCGATTGGTTCAATCTGACATTTTCGATTTCTGTCGTACTTCTTTGTAAATAATTCAGTTCAACATTTTCCATGGTAGATACATTTTCCTTCTCAGCGAATAAAAATTAATTTCAAATTCCACTCTTTGAAATAAACAGTTCAGATCACTAAGCTTTGACTGTCTCGGTAACTATTTTTTTCTCACCAGGTGCCACAGTTTTCGAGGGGATTGAACAATCCCGGTTGAATATTACCATCCTAAATATCGCATTGAACTAAACTGGAAAATCTTGTCACAAACGGCTTCATCGGGTGAGCACTGTATTTGGAGCTTTTAAAAACGTAATACATGGGCTCATTCAGCTCCCGGTTTGACTGATATTAGAAATGATTGTCGTAAGAATTGCCACGGTAACCCTGTTGGTATTGTATANCTTTTGCCAAATTTTAGGCTTTGCCGCCCAGTTCACTCTTTGAAGTTCAGATTTTTAATGGTTTCTCACACGGTGTACCGTCATGTTTTCCTTGTGCGTGGAACAACTACAACATCAGAACCGAGAAAACCGTTTGTTGTCTTGTTTTTCGTGTAACCGGAAGTGTGTGCGCGTGTGTGCTTACTTGCTTGACTTACCGGCATTGCGTGTGTCTACTGTGAATTGGCAATTCTGATTGGCTGTACCCTCACGTAGTCCGTTACCATAGATACGTACTCGGGAGGCGTTGCCAATCTCGCTCTCACCGACATAAATCTTGAATGGACTGTTGGCAATATGACGACCGTTGCGGAACACATTCACATAGTGCTCACCAATCTCACGTGGAGTGAACGAGATACCTGAACAGAATATGAAGAATTGGTCGATGATGGAATTGATGAGCAATAAAGAACGAGGTAGTTAATAAGTGCGAAATGGAATAATCAAGCAATGGGGAGAAATAAAATAATTGTTATGAGCTGCTTCTCGACAGTTTAGGTTGTGGGTCTTATGGGTCTATTCACTTCAAACGAAACCAGCAGACAGTTTCGAGAAGTGCTTTTATCCGATGATTAACGGAAATGTTTCAAGCTGCAATTAAACGTCTTCTCGGGATCAAATATCCATGCAGATGAAACCTGGTCGTTTTATCCAACCAACATCTGTTATCCTAGGGAACTGGACGAGGATATTTTTCGGGTTGGATGCCTATGGTCATATAATGCTCGAGGTGGTACATGATTTGATCGTTACTCACCGTGCATTGTAAAAATATCGTGAAAACTGCTAAAGGGCATTGGGAACACTGCAAAACAGTTTCATTTTTGCTATGAATCGTACGAATTGCATATTCAAACATACTTTTCATCATCGCTTGCGCTGTGATGGGATAATTTGAAGAGCAAATTGTGTGGAACTTGCGCTATCGTGTGACTACTACTGGCAGTCCGGATTTGACCTGAATCAGTTAATAACATATCGTGACCATACGTTGAGTTATCGTTCCAGTTGTTGTCATTTATAGTCCCACTACGAGCATATACGTGCTTCATTGGCATACTCCTCTGTATAAGGTCTGTTCACTAATGATTATCTAATCGAAAACTACAGATTCGTCGAATGTAGAAACTTGTGAAGGTCTTTTCATTCAAACTAGACCCCTTCAAACTTCGGACAATAAATTTGCATATCTTTAAAGACTTCATTAAAATAGTGTTAGCGCGTTCGAGATCAATTTACGACTTATCAAACTCACCTAAATGTCCGTTCGGAAGACGTTTCAATGTGGACGGCTGCTCCTGCCCAGACGGACTACGCACAGTCGCCACCAAGTTATAGATGTCTGCTTCTGTTATACGCAGTGGCATTTCGCTGGTTGTACCCACACAGACTTGGTTGAAACGTCTTGGCTCACCTGTACGCATGGAGTGACAACAGGTGACGGGAAGAGACATTTGTAAGTAAACAGAATTGTTTTTAAATGTTTTTAATCTAATGAGGAGATATAATATGACTTTATTATAACAACACGTGGCATGAGGATGATTGTGCGCTAACGAAACTAAACATTGAAATAATAACATTTAACTACTGACTAGTCAGAAAAATTAAAATTGTTTTCTGATGAAATGCGAGTGTGTGCAAGAGGCTGCGGACAAAATGGTGCGTAGTTGATGCGGAAAGAAAACTGTCCCGATTTTCATAGCTAAACTGCCCTAACCAGTAATTCAAATACTCGGACAACTGCAATTAGCCGATAGTGTAGAAAAATTGACTTTGTCTATTTCTGTATTGTCTGATCTCGTTGCACACCCACCTGCAATATGGGCAGTGAAAGGTGAGCCGGGAATATGGTTTTCNGAATTTGATCGAAATCGTGTACTCTCCGGGTACGAGAGGTAAGTAACTGACGCTGCATGTGCCATTCTTATTGTCATGGCATTGAATCTCCGCTTTAGAAGGACCCTCAACGGACAGGGATAGACCACCTTGGGAATGATGAAGGCAATATTGTGGGGCCAAGGGAAAGGAGAATGAAAATATTTGTTATGAACAAAGGGAATAACAAAATGATATGGATGACGTCCAAAAAACCACCGTTCAATGAAGCAAGGCAGAGGTGAGGGCATCCAATAAGATTGCATTCCACAGCAAAGAGCCCGCACCCACTAGGAAAGATTTAAAACTAAACTGCAACAACAACAACAACCACACCACTCGGAAGAAACACGACTACAACAAGACACACTGGTTTCTGGGTTGATAAAACCCGACTCGATTGATTTGGACGGGGGGATTTGCACATCTAGACGAAACTCCGTGATATATGGGAAACCTTCAGGCCAAACGGCCGAACGTTGTATTAGGTCTGTGGGGGGAAAACGAAAAAACAGAATGACCAGCAATACAGAACAACACTTTTGGACAATAGGGAAAGCAACATCACTGGTTCATGGAAGCGATAGTTTTAGTGTCAGAAATCCTCGAATGGAGGGAACGAAGCAGTTGTAATTAAAAGAACTAAAAAAAGCAAGTGAGTAAACGCTCCGTAGTCCTCCTACCTGCTCCCGCTTCTTTTGTGACGAGAGTGAAGTCAGCTGGTTCACCCGATCGACCGTATGACAATCCTGGTCCGTAGGCGGTCACGTTTCCTGAACCGACAGCTTCCACGTAGAAACGGAATGGGCTACCGGGGATCGGTTGACCGTTGTAAGTGATTTCTAACTCGTGCAGTCCGGGTTCGGTTGGTTGGAACTGCGCGGTCACAGTTCCATCACCATTGTCCAAAAGTGTGGGACGCATTGTACGTCCGGAAGGTGTGCGCACCAAACCTGTGAGGGAAAAACAACGATTTAAAAGTTCATTGCATGGACATGCTCAATTTCGTCAAACAAAAGACTATTTCCTTTTACTTATAAACTGCTTTAAAACTTATATTTATGCAAAGCCATTTTCTGTACGTAATGAAAGCATTTGAAAAATTGGTTGAATATGCCAAAATTTGCAACACTAAGTTACTAATACACAAAGTTTAAGGAAGAGTGAAATTTTATTATACACGAGAAGTTGCAGCTATTTCGAATATTTTTAATTTTCTTGCGGAGAGTATGCTCTAAACTTATAGGTATAAATAAGAAAAAACTTGATATAATTTGAAATACATGAAACAGATGCATTCTAACATCCGTGGTGGAGTTCAACGGATCGTAGTCGATGCTTGTCCTCGTTTTCTGTTATTGTGAATCATGCCCTTTGTGAATCCTCACTAATCTAAGTGAGCGTTTGAGAACATATATGTCTGACATTTCCGACTATGAATGAGTTATCAAACAAAACCCGGATCAATTATCGAACGTCCCGGATGTAGTTTTTGAATCCCACTTGTGGTCCTGTATACAGTCACGCACGTATATGGGCAAGCAAGTCCCTTTTGAGATCAGGGCGTCAACCTAAGCCCTACCTACCTACGTACAGAGGAATTATCGACGCAATGTTGGACTGTCCGTTGAGTACAGAGTAACCAACCCCATTAGGGCTGTTCCCGTCCGGTGTGATAATCGACCATGAACAACAGGTAAATCCCACCCAAAAAATGCGTCATCAGTCACGAGGTGCGTATTGAGTTTAGCCAAACAAGTTACCTTCGGCCTGTCAGATTACGGAGAAACAGATACATTTTCGCTCTCCATCTCTTCCGTGCACGCCCCCACTCCCAAAATTTGCATCAATCATTCTCCCTCTCGTAATCCTGTCACATAAGTAGGATGGTTTCTGTTCATCAGTTGGGGAAATCAATCCCCAAATGGAAACGATTTTGTTCCACAGATTGCTTCCGTTCTGATTCATAAAATGCCGTGAATGAGTATTTACATTCTATACGATGCTAGAGACAACATTATAAACTATTCAGTAAGGCGCTTGTCTAAAATCATCCAAATGATATCCTGAAAACACCCCCCAATGTCTGCTGTTAGAAGGTTAACTATTCACTTCCCAAAATTTTAAAGAAGCATCGGTTAATGAGTGATAAAAAGATAAATCCACTCCGATGTAAATGGCTGTAGTACAGTGTAAATAGTTGTTCTTTTCAAGTTGTTGGATGACAAGTTAAAGTTTTGACGTCATTTTCATGAATAACGGGAAGTAATAAAGTAATGAGGAAGAGGGAAGATACTAAGGGTTAAAGGAATTTGTTGAAAATGTTCGAATTTCGGTTCATCTGTGATCAAAGCATGAAATTCGTGTGTCAATGACCAATGATTAACTTGAATCACTAGACTTGAAGTGGTGAACTTCGTATCCGATAGTTGTAGCACGGATCTTCGTGGACCATATGGGACATGATACAAATGAATTTCTGTAGCTGATTTTCAAACTGTGAGGTTTTCATTAGTTCCAAAATACCTAGATGAAAGTAGTGTGTCAAAATGAATATTCTTCGAAGAATAACTATTTATCAATAAAATAAAAGTCATATTCTTCGTCTTCTTCATCATCATTCTAAACGAATTCACTTGACTGTGGAGTGAATGAAAACTAATTGAAAATCCATAAACCGTATTCGAAGTGGTCGAAAAATTTAAAACATACAATCCTCCTTACCATCCACGTGGCTGAAAGTTGGTCCAACTGGTAACTTGAAGTCCACGGGATGATAGCCCGTCACTAAAGTGGACGAATGCATGGACTGTGTGGTCACGTGTTGGATGCGTTCTTCCTGAACCTGCAGAAGGTAAAAAACAGTTAATATACTGTGATAGCGAGAGGAATTAAATTGTTTGTCTGTGGTTTGAACTGGTGATGTTATTTTAATATAGTAATGAAAGTAGAAACAATAAGTGTTGCCTTTCTCGGGTTCTGGATAGCTTATTTTGGAAAATATTATAAATTACTTCGAATCAATCTCATAATGGGAAATGTATTTAAAGCGTTATTGCTCGAATACCATCAGTACAAGGCCTCAATCGCTTATTTGCTGCAATTAAATTATGACTTCATTTGCATTCTGAAGCAATATTGCATAACCTGGTGTATGCGAACGCTATCTTGTGTGAGGGTGACCCATCTGGAACTGTAGTGCTCAGGGTCCTTTGAAACAAAAGCATGTGGCACATGTCTGCAATACACGCACTTATTCATGTTAGAGTCAGAAATAAAAAAAACCGTTTGTGTCACAGTAAATTGTCTATGATGGTCCTCCGCACCATATTTTCAGGGTATGACTTGTCAGGCAGGATTGACAATGCGGTGTTGGTTAGGTGCGACAGGACAGGAACACACTGATCCCGTGCGGGCGACTCACCATGCGCTTTTAAGACGTGTTCATTTTTGTTACAGAAAAATAGTAAATTATGAGGGAGAGCAGTTTATCATAAGGAATGTGTACATCACAAGTACTTACCACGACCTCGGGCATCAGTTCATCCGCAGTGACCGCCTATTTCATTAGGGGAAGAGAAAAGAATTACATTACGACACTGACAGGGATAGTTTTGCATGAGAGTAAAATGGATGAGGGATTTTCACAAAATGATGAATTTTTAATTAGAATGGTTTTTGCAGCTCACACGAAAAAATGGTTATTTAGCTCATAAACGCCAATCAGAAATATTGGTCAGATGAAATTTGTGAGTGAAAGTGAACGTTGCTTTGAAAAAGTGCCCACGGGCAAAAGAGCAATGGAAAGTATCACTGGAAAAGTGCGGGACAACGCAAAAGTAGACGTAGAAGACATTTTATGTGAACATAGTTTGTTCTCTTTTATTGTTTGGTTTACTTTATGGTGTTAGTCGTTAGCACGCTTACATTTCAAACCGATTCTCGGTAGTGATATAGAAAAAAATATAATAAGCTCGTATCTTCTTGGGTTAAATTCAAATTTGGCTTTATATAGCATCTGTTTTTACTCATTACGATAGCATGTCAAAGCAGTGAATGTTTGCTTATGAAAGAAACATTGATGATTGTTTTGGGTTAGCCAGAAGTGTAACAGATTTAATTCGAATTGGTAAACCATTCAGCCGACCGTTACAATTTACGGTTGTTTTATTTCCAAGGTGGCAAAGAATTTGTGAAATCTAAGTGGACTATAGTCCGGTTTAGAGACCGCGACATACAAGTTGGCCGGAAATCTGCAGCGCGATTTCTCCTCCACAAGGTGTCGAATAACGTATAAACAAAGTCACACTCATTTAAACGCTAGAAGAAGCCCAAAGTGCTAAATGCAACTTTTTATTCGACTCTCCAGCGATGAGAAAAATGTAGGTCGTGCTAAGTGAGTGCAACCTATTTCCGTTTACATCCTAAAAACAAGGGCGGAACGCTGAAATCACATTCACTTGATTTTCAACTATGCAGGACTTGTCGTTCCCGAACACAGTGTTCAGCTGCTTGTAGTTTGAACGTTTTCAGGGTGCAAAACGAAAAGACTTTCTGTTTTTCCGGCACTACTTGGAGATTGTACACCAACCAAAAAAAACAATATTTTTATGGGCAGCCTGAATACAATCACATACTCTCTGATTAAAGCGACCGTTCGGGACCAAATCTCCACCGAACCGCACTTCAACGAGGTAATCACCGCGAATAGGAGGAGTGTAGTAGATATTTACTCGACCATTACCAGCTTCGTGAATCTCAACATCCGCTTGTGCTCCCGATGGGGTCATAATGCGACAGGTCACTTGACCGATTCCGGCCTGTGAAGTGTTCACTGTGATCACACATTCCTGACCAACTGGTATGCGGCTATCATTACCACCTTGATCATGCGGAGAGAGATAGAGGGCACAAAAGATAATAAAATAAAAGCGCAAATAAATCTGTGGCATCCTTCAGCATTTTTTATGATGCTCTCTGATGAACATGAAATTCAAACACCTAAAGGTGCACAGCAAAATAGTAATAACGTTGACAAAGTATTAAACGTTAGTTTTCGTAGTTTAGGTGAGCTGAATGCATTTTCGCCTGTTCGCCGAACTTGACAATTCATTTGCAAACGTTCCCTCACCAGCTAAGGTGACATATTAGGTGCTTGTGAAGTCTCTTGTTTGCAAACTTTTATCAAACCTGAAGCTGTTAAATACGGAAATAAAATAATCCTAGACCTTACTGGTCGGTGTGTTCAAACTATCCGGACATTTTCACGTAAGCCTAACTTTAAATGTTCTCATCACTTTAGTGACCGTACTCGATGAATATGCAAACACAGGTCAAATAAAACATTATCTGTAAAACACGTGTCGGACAGTACATAGGAAACAACGTAGTACCACTGGTACTCGCACTCCGTTCCGTTTCAGAAGCAAATGAAGCGTGAACTGAAAAGCTAGGAAGCACTGTGCAGCTGTTTCGACCTGGTTGGGTCTCATCGGCTGTGCGAATCCATCGACCCAATTGTAGATCGAATCCGGGACTTCACAGGTAGAACTTACGCATGCTACCCACTCGGCCGCTGGGCAGCTGATCAGACCGTTTTCCATTTTTATTTACGCGAAATAGCACAAACCACCTTTGCGAGCTTGTTGCAGGTCGCAGACTTCGCTCATCTCAGCACTAGCCTCCTAGGTTATGATTATCTTGGAAACATTCACAACTTGACTACTTGTTTCATGTGAGTAATGGAGGATTTGATTTAATTTCAAAGGGGAATTTCGTCCCCAGTTGTGTCTATGGATTCGCACTGCTGATGAAACCCAACCAGGTCGAAACAGACGTCCAGTGCTTCCTGGCCTTTCAGTTCACGCTTCATTTGCTACGTACACGATGAATTTCTCCTTTGAAATGCGATAACTGTTGTCTTGGACCGATAAATAAAGGTTTTGTCCCACTACTTTGCTTCCGCATCAGCATCTATCGTCATCATCATCACCATCATCATACGACATTATTCAATTAAAAGAGAGAAAATGCACTCAACATGTAGATAAATAGCTCTATTTTAAGCGGTACTTCTCTGTTGCAACGTGCAGTATTGTCTCATTACACCCCAGCTATCATTCCCACTCAGGATGCACATTAACAACACGGTTTCTAGAGCAAATAGAAAACTGGCGGCTGACGAACTGGTAGATGGAAATCAAAGGACTGGGGTTAATCACAACCCAAAGCTGAGATACCAATATTCTGATAATGACAAGAGATAATATCCATTTACGAAAAATAAACCGAGTGCTGCCTGCTCTCGGATCAGAACAGGATATGGTTTCCGTGTTCCGGAAATATGTATATGAAAGATTCATTCATGAATGCAAACTGCTGAAGTGTGAACATAAATTTGTAAGCATTGGACAAACACGTTATCAGACCTCGCTGCAGACACAGCAAATTGATTGAATTAATCTTTTTTCAGAGTCCTGAATTGAATTCCTTTTTCCGCCCAAGAGTTATATTGATAAATGGAACGAAATGTGTTGAAATGTGCTGGCTCTGCCTGGTAGTTGTTTTCTGGCATCGACCTTCGGCGATGGGTTATCTTCTATGATCCACGAATGCTTTTCATTCCTTTACCTAACAGTTTAATACCAAATGTTTTAGGATGTGAAATTTGATTGCAGAGATAGTCATGATTACAGTCAAAATTCGGAAAAAGCATACCAGAAGACATAATAATAATAATAATAATAATAATAATAATAATAATAATAATAATAATGGGTCATTGAGATGAACTCGAAACTGTGTGAAGAAATTCCAATCAACGAATAAACAAGTGAAAACCTACGGTGCAGCTCCTATTCCCCAGCAACATTACTGAGATGATAGAAAAAGGTGGAATTTTTTTCTTTTGATGATCCATTGGCAATTACACCAGAAATCGCAAACATACTTCTTTACAGTTGGACTTGGATCCCGAAATGTAATTAAATAATCAAACGAAATGTAAAAGAATAAGGCTTAACTCAACCTAATCCAGAAAAAACATTATTTATAAACATGAATATTCATATATTTAAAATAGCGATCGGTTAAACTTACTCTCTATGCGACACAAATCAGCTCTTCCGGATGGGGCAACCGGTACCAGATAGGGGCTTTCGGGAATTTCTTGCCCACCGAATTTGACACGTACCGTATGACGTCCAACCACCATCGGGCGATAGTGACATGAATAGGTTCCATCACCGTGGTCCACAACTTCAAGCTGCAGTGGTTGAGCTTCAGGATCCTGATTTGATTAGTCAAATGCAGCTGCACGTCAGTCGAAAATTCTAAGCGGAGCATATCTCAGGAACAACAAAGTGGTGCAATATATAACCGAAGCAAGATGTGTATACAGTAGACAACATCAAGACAAAAAGAACTGGTAACGAACATTTGTAGGTGGACAGAGACGGGACGACAATGTAGAGATAAATACAACAGGATGACTGACTGCGGACCCACGTGTACTCACTCTGTGAATGAACAATTTCCGGTCTTATCTGAGTCACGAAATCGTTCCTAAGCAAATTCGATGACAACCGTCCCCAGGTTTCAATTTAGTAAGTCGCACTAGTGGGGAACTGCAGCTCATCTATTAAGTAGGTGGTCACGCAAAATTCCACTTCATCACTTAACCCGAAAATTTCCATAAAAAAGCAAAAGTGGGAACTGGAAGTCTGTTGCTGTAGACAGAAACCATGCCACAATAATTTGGTTAAACTCAAGTACACATAACGGTTCTATAGCTCAGATAGAACAGTAGTTGTTCGCAAGCGAGGCTCAAAAATGAAAACCAGATGTAGAGTGTGTGTGTGTGTGTCACACATTTGTCATTTGTATCCCAAGGGTTTTGGGATTTGCATGAAAAATGTCATTTCCGGAGTGAATGAACTTGAACAAATCAGGGTTCGGGGACCGTAGTGATTGCAGTTAGTAAAAATAGTGATTTGAGCAGAATAGCCCCAAAGCAGCAACTTCCAATCAATGGATGTTGGATTAGGTTGGGGTGGTTAAGGTCAACAGATTGTCCGAACGGAAACTGTGGATCATTTTGAGCTCTTCCTTATCAGATCCCGGAGGGGCTCTCTAGCAAAGATGTACAATGGAATAAGTGTTCGATTGTTCCACATGCAATTCGTATTCGCGTAAAGGGAAAGACAAAGGTTTACATATATTAACTGTTTGAAAGGCGGTTTTTATCATCCTTGTGTACAGATTTTTTGGCTACCGCAGCTTCAGGATAATTCTTTGTAAGCACAAACGAATATTTTCAAAACAGAACCACAACACATACAACACAACACAAATGAGCAAAAGGGAAGAAAGGGACAAAAACAGAAAAGAGATCCATTGATGAAAAATCCGGCTGAGTTTAAAAATGATCACTGAAAGGAGATCAAGAAACTCAAACAAAAAAATTCAGTCAGATCAAAATACTTTGAAAGAAACTGTTTTTGACACGCATTCATGTCCAGTTAATACAAACCGATAAACTTTCTAAGTTGAATATTAACATGTTTGAACTTTACAAAAAAAGGATGCTGTAAGACTGATTGGGGTTAAAATAAATTTGACAGGTACCCTGGAATAAGCAAAAAGCATTAAAAAAGATAAGTGGGAAAGCTTTTATCAGTCAAATAACATCTGGTTTGTTAAAAGCACGCTGTGTTCAAGGAAGCTTTGCTTGTCCCTATCCTGAATGATATCTTAGAATATTTTGAATAGCAAATGAATGAATCATTACGATAGTGTGTATTTGACACCTTCAGTGATTACAAATGTGCTAATTATGACGACTTAAGCAATCGATGTAACTATGATACAACCGCATCCATATTTTAGGCCAAAAATAATAAAGCCAACTGTACAAAATATTAGAATATTTACAAGACTCTCCCCAATCCGGTGAAACAAATAAGCAGTTCTATGGTTGATATAAATAATTGAAATTTTCAGAGTTAAGCAAAAGTGTAAGGATTAACCTCAAGTACATTTTAGTAGATTGATGCATCATGTATCACCTACCGAAACAGACAATTCCAAATCTCCCATGCCTGCTTCCCTTGTGTCCACATGGAACGAAGTAGGCTGAGTTGCAGGCAGTCCCAGTGGTCGAGAAGGATGAACTCCTTCGCCGGTAACACGAACCCGTTGCGGCTCATATGCCGGTAGAACGTGTTGTGTAAACGGTGATCGCGCCACATGACTTGTTCCCTGACGAACTTCAATCTGGCATGGTCCTTCCGTGGCGGGTACGTAGGTCACATCGTAGATATTCGGCTGACCAGGTCGCGGAACAACTTGAGCAGGAGTTGAACGACCGAGACGATCTACTGTAGCTACCTGTCAATTGAAAACCCAATAAATACGATTATGATGACGAAGATGACGATGTCTGTGAATGTCTTCAAAAATAGTGTTCCGTCAAGTGATTTATATGTAAAAACTTCCTTAAACGTCCTAACGCGGTGCGGGTTTTGAAATAACCGTTGATCACAACATCCGCTAAAAGATAAAAGATGGCAATAGTAATGAAACGTCGTAGCACGAAAAAGTCGTTCTAGTCTTTAACCACTGCTCCATTCTAGACTGATCTGTTACTCAATGTTCCTTAAATATCTCAATGCGAATAAGGTGCTACACGGTAGTTAATAACACCTAAACAAAACCCAGTGAAATGAATTCACAACATGCAGAGGAAGTGAAGTGATAAGGTTGATAATCCAAGTTAGTGCTCTGGATGGACGCACAGGACAGTCTCTAACCAGAGATTGCTCACACTCTGCTATGGAAACCAGTCGTTTATCTATTTGTACTGGGATGAATAATCAATCATTTCTCATATTAGACAAGCTCTGGATTGAAGGAAACCAACTATTGAGTACGGTGACCGATATTAGTGAATGTTTTAAATATATNTGCAATAGACTTTCAAGTAAATACTTCAGTCTGATGGGATGTGCCTCACAATGACAAATGCATAGGCATCGAATTAAGCCTCCGAAGACAAAGGACAGCTTACCACCTGCTTTACCTGATGTTATGGTTCCATTTGTCTATCATGAAGCTCAAAGCATACCGGTGTCAGTAGAGTAAAAAACAACAATGCAAACATCTCCAAATTGCAAGAACATACAGTAGCGAACAAGCTCGTTTGCGGTGATTCATCTAGAGGCTAATACATCACAATTTATCTCAAGTTGTTTAGTACGGGAGCAAAATCATTACAAAATGGGAAGAGAAGTAGTCAACATTCCGGCTACATGACCGGATGTTGCTCTTACTTTGGCCACCAAACATTCATTTCTTCGGGTCATTGGGGGCGGGTGGGTGAAGGACTGTGTTGTGTGTGATGTTGGTCGTGGGAGACCGAATTATTTAGAGAGCGAAGAGGGAAATGGGGGCCGGATTCGGATCGTTTCCACTGTCGCCCGAAATGCGACTCTTAATCCCCATAGATTGACGGCTGTGAACTGAATAGATGGGTCGGAACGCCTCGACCGCATTGAGTATGTGGTTTGACTCCACCAGGTATGAAACGATCAAACTGTTGATTGTCCCAAAGCATGCCTCGCAGCAAAACTGCACATTGTGTTCCTCTCATGGCCACTTTCAATTCCAAGATAAGTTGCCTATTTCTGCAGTCTCTTACTGTCTACTTGTTCACGTGTTCTTGTTGGGCAATGTATACTGGCCGGACCAGCAGACGTTTGTCGGAACGAGTCCGCAAGCACCACCTAACGCAATGTGAACGGGAAATGCCGGAAAAGTAGATGCACGGGGCAACTAACCTAGAAGAGCGTAACCTATTTAGGGGCTTAGATAGCCTAAACTCTCATCCCAACAGGACTTTTGGTCTTTTAGCAGTTGAGGTGCATTCAGATCACGAAACATTGAAATTGGTTGATAGATAAGTGTTACGGAACCAAATTTTGAGATTATCAAGGAATTCGCGATCAACAGTTACGTGCAATAAACGTATTCAGCCTCACTGAAAAATAAACGGATTTCAGAATTTCGCTTGTTAACATTTCACGGAAGCCTACTAATGTTGTGGGTGATCACTTCTTATTCAAATTCCTGATTCTCGTTAAATTTGATTACGATTAGTTCGTAACTCACATGAATGGGTGCATCTCCAGCTTGAGAGGCGTCCACAGTGAATGTTGCCGGCTGTTGCGCTCGAGCACCTCGCGGCTCCAATCCGGGACCGTAACAGCGAACACGGCTTGGATCTACTTTGTCACGAATCGGCACGGCAAACGGACTGCCTATTGAGTGCGAATAAACAAATCAAATAGGAATGACGTATAAATCGTTAACAGTTTTGCAAGGGAAGAGCTCTGAAGATGCGTGTGCGTATTCTCTCAATCCAAGATGATTGGCATACACCTAAACCCTCGTACAGTCAAAGAAAACTGATCGAAATTCGATTTAAGTTTTTGTTGGTAAAACTTGAAGAGTATTGCTTCAGTGCACCAAAGTGGAATAGTGTAATTTTGGTTACATTCACTTATAATTGCGCCTTTATGTAGGCTTCTGGCAAATTATCCACATCATAACAATTAGTTTACTATGAAAACCGACAAGATTGCCTAGTAATCCGCCATTACAAATCGACACGTGATCCAATGATGCAAAAAATCAGTAGAACAGTGGTGAGAGTTTGTGGAAGAATCACTCATCCATGATGATCAGTACTACTGATGCAGATGAAAAGTAAATCATTGATGGTCCAAATCGACTATCGATGGTGAGCAAACAAGTTTCCCGCGTGAAGTACAAGCCACAACCCACTGAAAAGCTGGATTTCGTTTAGTAACAGATTCAGAAGCACTTTGGTAGAGAAATGCACGAAAATGATTTCATTTTCTACCCACAAGATTACTGCATACCTCTTCAAAAGATAATCGGGTAAAGGAATCGAAAGTTCGCATAATGTTTCCAAAAATATCACGGCAAAACACAATACGTTTTCTTTCGCATCATGCAAATTTATGTGCTCCTTTCTCACCTATTTTCATTTCCTACGGCAGAGAGGAAAGGCATTAGATTTGTAGACCTATATTGAAGGAATTGACCAAATACATCTATTTTTATCAGTTTATCAGTGTGACAATTTGTTCAATAAACGCTTCATTATCAATATTTCAGTTGGTATTTCCGGTGCTTACACAATGACCTTCACGCAGTTATGCGGAGTAGAAGAAAACATTTGGGGAACATGTAGATGAGTTTGGTGAAACGAACTGAGTTCCA
This sequence comes from Echinostoma caproni, assembly GCA_900618425.1. NCBI lineage: Eukaryota > Metazoa > Platyhelminthes > Trematoda > Plagiorchiida > Echinostomatidae > Echinostoma > Echinostoma caproni. The sequence goes on along the minus strand of UZAN01039440.1, from coordinate 131,417 downwards.
TCCCAATATCAAATTGAACCTTTACACAATTAACAGATTCGTGCATAGTAATTTAAAGCCCTCAAATTACGGGACAAAAACAAAGAAAATACTTGTACGCAGAACACCTAATACTGGAACGACGTTTTCGTAAGTGGCCATGGACAAGATATACAGTAATATAATCGGAATAACAACTTACCGGGTATGTTCATGTCGTTGAACTTCACAAACACATCGTACATTCCTGCCTTGGTGGGCAAATAGTCTACGGTGCATGTTCCATCTTTGTTGTCGTGACACTGGATTTGCGCATCCGCGGGACCCTCGAGAGCCAAGCCAAGAGCACCTTGTCCAGCTCCGTCCAAGTCGACTGTGAAGCGTTGCAATTCATGTGTCATACCGCCCTCTAGGCCAGGCCCATAGGCCCGAACACGCGAAGGATCGCAGCCGGGGGCAACATTTACTGGGAAGGGACTACCGTTAACGGGGGCTCCATCATAAGTTACTTCTACGTGATGAAGACCTGTAAATGCATGAAGAAATGTTAGTATGCTCAGTAGCTCAGTTGAGTTACATTTAACCCGAACACTTTTCTTCATTANAGTTTACATCAGACACATCTGTACACACAGATAAATCAAACCAATTTTACTAACCTGGCTTCTCTGAATATGATAACCATGTATATAAACACACGTTGCTGTTACTCAGTTCGTAAGCTTCAGTGCATGACTGGTGTTTAATTTAACTTTTAATTTGC
>UZAN01039440.1:101186-123058 GCA_900618425.1 Echinostoma caproni | reverse complement strand
TGGTCCACCAGCATCACGAATGTCAACTGTGAATTCAGTCGGCTGACCAGCTACATTTCCAGTCGGCTGAACTCCCGGACCGTGAACCTTGACCTGATCAGGGCGAAAACAAGTGTATGTTTGTGTAATAGCTCGAAATTTGCGGATGTTTCGAAGGTAAACACAAAAACGACGAACAATCAACCGACTTACGCGTTCGGGATCACATCTGCCCACATCTGGCTCGATCGGAACCATGTAAGGGGATTTGGGGATATTTTCATCATTACACAAGATGTGCACAGCATATTCGCCGGGAGCTGTAGGCCAGTAAGCCACCGTGGCGGAACCATCCCCATTGTCAGTACAATCGATGCGAGCCTCGCTTGGGCCTTCGATTGAAAAACCTACAACAGAAACCACGCATCAGAGATCAAGCCACCAATTATGAGATTGCGACCGCTGCCGGTTCAACATCATCTGGTTACTAGCAAGGTGGGAAATTGCTTTGTAATTTACGAATCTTTTTTGAATCCCGCTGAGTACAATCCCTAAAATGAAAAGGTGCATAAAAGGTTTCCCGAGTTTTGCTTCAACCAAAGAATATGAAGTACTAGTGGATAACCAATTTAGTGGCCAAAATGTGGGGTTAGGAATGTATGGTTTTGTATGAGTTGTGCACTCACGGCAGCGAATGCGTCAGTTAAGGACTTCGAAAGTCAACCGAAGTGTTGAAAAAACTATTTTTGTTCACTTATCACTGAGATTTTACCCGGAGTTTGCCTGCTATCTTTTGTTAATCAGTGTATGAGAAGGATAGAGTACAGGAGAAATTCGGTAAACATTCAAAATGGTATTATTTTGATTAAATGGATAAAGGGAACTAAATGCTTCAAAATGGTATTCTCTGGGATGCCGAAATTGTACAGGGATGAGAACGGTAGTATAACAATTGTGTAAATAAAGAATGGTTCTGGTCTACAAGAATGCTTCCAGCAACCTTAAAAACAAAAGTTATGTGACAATCTAAAAGCCTCTCGCTTATTTCATTTAAGGAAAGGAAGGAGGCCCAATATGAATACCTTATCATGTAAATGTTAAATTTTCTTCCACAAGTGGGTTTTGAGTTACTTTTTATTTCGCTGATCTGAGGGTCTAAAATCATCACTACGTACTGATGAGATGAAGCCAACAAATTAGGCGTAGAAACAATTGAAGTGACCATTATCTTTAATTTTGTAAACGTTGTGATATCGGCCAACTGATCAGATGGAATTGCTTAGTGTTCAAAAAGATAGTGCTATGGTTCATGCGATCTGTCATACCATTTGAAGTCAAGACCGTGGAATATTCTGTGGATGTTTTTGTTGTTCGATTAAGTGAAGTAGCGGATATAAAGGTCACCATGTAGTAGCTCGCTAGTTTCGAGTGTACTTCGTGTATTGAAATAGAGAGTAAAACTCTCGCAGTAAAATGTCAACCGATGTTTCCCCATCTGTAAGAGCGGGGGAGATGTGTTACACGGACGGTTGTTTCTCATTTTCCGTTCTCCGCATGAACATTTTCGATGGGTATTCGTGTAAAAATCCCGTTGTTGATTTATCACTTACTATCAATCGATTGTCCTGATGCCCTGAAAGATGGTGCCCTTCGTCATAAAAGACGAATGGTTGGGGGTGGAATGGGGGTGATGGGGTGACATTCACATGTGCCTAGTTCGATATGAACCAATAGGGTGTATTTGCCCGAAGATGGTGTGGGTATGGCAAAGCGAGATAAACATGCGTCTGACAATCCATGTTCATAGGTCCAGTTTTCCCACTCGGTTAGACTGCGAACCCATCCATCTTAGCAGTGAAAGGGCGCACAATTTTTATTTGGTCGTCAAGGCACTCATTCTGCGCTGTTTGTGCCAACTTTACAACAGAGAGAGATGGAGTCGAGATCGTAAATTTCTATGCAAGGATTGCAAGAGAAAGGTAGCATCGGTGCCTAACAGTGTCTTCGGCAGATCAAAATAAAGCCTACCACCGAAACAATTTAGGTCAAAAGGAAACGTGAGTTTATGACCTAATTTGGGATGTACATGACAGCGAAATCTAAGTACTTCTGACTGTTAGGAAATTCCGATTCCATTGGCTTGTGATATTCACAACAGTGTGAGCTGAAAATGTAGAAGTTGACCAAGAATTGGCAGCGGGAAAATAGCTAATCACACATTAATGAAAATTGCACATTACCGGTAGTGTGCTGCATTACAATAAACGAAAGAATAATATCTGTCAGATATATGCAAGTTGCGAGGTTGGTCAGACAACTGTTGGTGGATAAGAGGCCTCGTGCAGTTAAGATGATCAATACGTACCTAAGGCTCCAGTTTCACCGTTTGTTTCGACGACGAAGACAGCCGGTTTATTCACGACACCTCCGGACAAACCTGGACCGAATGCACGAATACGTGAATCCTTGTACGGTCCAACATCGACCTGATGATTTAGGTGAGACAGTACAGGGGAGGAGTAGTTTGGTTATTTTGCTATTATAACTCGGTCTCCAATGGAGAAATTAATTTTACAGAAACCTTTTCGTTATCGACTAAGTATCCAAGTGGAACTTTGACTCACGTTGAACGGACTGAGCATGATGTGGTCTCCACCGTACCGCACGTGAACTTGATGAAGTCCCGCTCGTTGAGGAGTATAGTTGCAATCAAACAAATATGCGCCCGTTTTGCGGACAGTGCATGGGATCTCACGACCATCTGTTGGACGAGACAATTGAAGAGAATCGGTTGGGGGAACGTTATAAAATGAGCATGAACAGCGCACCACCAGTTGAAGAGCAGACTCGTATCGTATTTACCCTTTAAACAATGTCATGAAAAAGTGAAACTAGTGATTGATTGTTCGTCAAGTTTTGCATTGATTCGTATGACTAAGTTGAACGCTAGCGGGTAATGAAACGCAACAGGATCTTCCCATTGAATACAGTTCCCTAACCAGTGACAATATTTCCTCACATGTATCTGTGTTTCAGCACTTTAGGCATGGGGTGTCAGTCAAATAGAACTCACCATTGAACTACTGACAAAAGAGATGAATGAAAGTGCAAAAACGTAAATTAACTATTGACTGAATTGTGGTTTAAAAAGAATTTTGATTTTATCATCCCGAACAAGACAAGGTATTAAGAGAATTCAGTTTAAGGATAGAAGAAACGAAATAATTGCGTAGTTGGAGTAGGTGGAGGAATGAAATTTATTGGCAAATAGGTTTTCTTGTGAGAAAGGAGAGCCTTCGGGCGTAGGTTTGTTTTGCAAACTTAAAGTAGGCATCAACACATCCGGTACAAATTTTGTTGATCAGAAACGGTTTGGGAAGCACTGACTGGTGAATGCAAAATTGATGCAATAATCTTATTTCAGCGTCCAAGGAACACTATTCCACGTGACTATCTCCCAATTGGCTATACATTTTCAGACAGAGGCGGGCGAGCGATGGCTAAGAGCCACAACACATTCGAGACATTTATTAGGGATAACAAGTGGAGTATTTTGCATTTGCTCATACCTTACTTCGTTAATATCTCTTTTCCATTGCCGAACATACGTGTGTAGAAATTCGGAAGCGTGGAACAAATAAAGTACTTATCCCATAGTATCTCGCGAGCAAGTTGCCCGAATCTATATCGAGAGTAACATGAACACAGTTAACCCCAAATGTGCAAGTAATGTCAGTTTATAACTTGCGTGAATTGTGTCGTAACATTGTGGCAATTTGTTACCACAACAGTATTCGGCCGAACCGTTGCTTCAAATGATGTAACTGACCTGAATCTGAATGAAGTTAAAACCGCCCCGTGTTTTTAATAAATAAGACCTTGAATCTTTTTTTGCATGTCCTATTTCTGGTGGTTCAATAAGAACCTCCATCACAAGGGGTTTGCTGAAGCTGATAATAAAATATTGCAGAATGCCAGTACCAATCGTCATGCTGAAAATAAATGAAACAAGCTACTGCTGACCATTGACCGCTTTATTTTCGGGTTTAGCTGGATTACAATTACTGGGGCTATAACAGTGAAAGTCAAACTAATGTTTGAGGTCAAACTGAGTCGTTCTTTCTTAAACCAATGTGATTAATGTGAACCACTTTATTTTGTTTCGATTCTGTTTTACTGATGTAATCTTCTATTTTCCAAATCAGCCCAGTTCACAGCTATGTTATGCTTGCATTCACGTAAACCAGGGTCTGTTGCAGCTCATTCAAGAAATGGTAGCAATGTCTTAGGTATACTCTTTATAAATATGATCAAAATAAACTCATATGTACATATTTAAATAAAGAACTAAGTTATTTGCGGTTCTGTCGTGATCACATACGAAAACCGCTTAGATAAAACAAATATGGCTACGTCATCACAACCATATGTGCATCTATGGCCGATGGGATAATGCCGGTCCGGTAACCAATGTTATGTGCACAGTTCTAAAGGTGGGATAAGCGAACTGCGTTGGATTCACGCACAGCATACAGTTTGTCCATCCATCCAAAGTGCACATCTGAACACGGAACGGCGTAGGCGTCCAGAGGATGTCGATCACTGGCATCCCCCCCCACCGGCCCCCTTGGTCCTCCTCAACCCATTGCTTAATGCCCCCTTTCACAAACGCAGCATCCTGGACCTACGGTTAAAATACCCACCACCGGACTGACCGCTGCCCACGCCTCAAAACACAGTGAAAACCGGATCATAGATGGCAGAACATGTACGGCCTAATCGATCGCATTCTTTTGTGGGCAATGTCAACATCGTACCGGATACATTGTATGATGACCGAGGCAAAATGGTTTGCCCAACCGTGGGCTGCAACATTGTCCTTGAAACCTGAAGGCGACCGATTCGAGTCAGTTTACTTTTCCTCCCCATTTTTGGACGGTTTGTCACATTACGACTAAGTGTGGAACATATTTGCGGGTTTAAGATCCTGGATCCTAAAAGTGCGTGGTGAATGCTTGTGGGTAAGATGCAAAAATACGACTCCACCGACATCAAGTAAAACATCAATTTTTATACAGTGAACAGATTGCTACTAAGATATTTCATCCGAAGAACCATTGGATTTCTTCACGGTGCATTCATTATAATTGATAAGTAGTGTCGGAAAGCGCTTTAGTGAATGGGAAAGACGTGTTGCTTATTCTGGTGACATAAACAATGCGCTTTGCTTGCTAAGTATCTTTCTCACTGTAACCGAAGTCCCAACCAATAAACTATTTTCTATACCTGTATCGTGCCTACTAACAGACATAAATGTTCCTTCACTTTGAACGTTCATTAGTGTTTCTATGAACTTTTATCCCAGAGCACTTAAAATATGCTCTTTGTGAGCACGATTGATCCGTGGACATTATCGAACACTACGAATTAACAGCCAAAAGCCTAACAGTCAACTAATCCCGAGTATTAGTGACCTCAATTCACCTTCAAAATGATTGAATGAGGAGTAACTGTGTAGTCAGTATCACTGCAAAATTCAAGAAGAATCAATCTGGATTAAGTTCGCTGCCATTATTATTATTATTATTATTATTATTATTATCATCATTATCATTATTATTATTCGATTCACTGATATGCAAAATCCGTCGAACACATACTTCTCAGCTGTTGCTTTGTGTCAACTTACCCGGGGCTATAACAGCCACTTCCAAAGGACCTTCGCCAGCGTCTTCGGTGTGAACCTTGAAATCGGCTACATCTTTGACGCGAACACCTTGTGGTTGAATTCCTCTTCCTGTCGCGTATGCTTGTTTTGGATCGCATGCTAAACCCATCGAGAAAAATGGAAATCATTTGAATATATCACCTCTACGCGAGTGATGTGAAATCATGGTGAATGCGTGCAGCAAATTGGTGCGTTCTAAGCGTTTCCCATGGACCGTAATCATGACTAAAAGGGAGCGCAGAACCAACAACTATCATTATCAATATTAACATCTTCAAATTATCCTATCCTTCCGATTCAATTATCACACGGCATGGTAATGCATGAGCACATTCATTTTTATTTTGGTATACAATTAATTACTGATTGCTTCATGTACAGTTCTTGTCGACGGAAGTAGGAATATCACTGATAGGTTCATTCTAGGTAACTAAAATAAATACACTATTAAAATCTAAACTTGGGTATTCAGAAAGTGCATACTATGTAGATCAAAGTATCTCACTGCAATGTGATAAAATTGCTCCCATACGCACGTAAAGTCGTATCAAAGGGATCCATTTGCGAATGGCAATACAAACGATTCAAAGAATCGGTCGAGGTTGTTGCTCGCATGCACCGTGAACCACATGCATGGCCATTTTTGAATGACTAAAAATAACCATTTGCGAACTGATCAGACCGACGCCCTTGAAGATTAGAGGATCGTTTTGGTAGAAGAATACAAACGCTAACCTGGTCTTCTTGGAGCGGCCATTTTTCGCGGTGCTTGCATCGCTTGGATCGGTTCTGAAATAAGGACAGATGCTTAACTGTATAGAACCGGACGACAGTCGCATAGACTCTAACACTGAGGTAACAGAACGGTGAAGGGGCGGATGGTCGAACAGATAGACTGATGATTGATTCTCAGGATGACTAACAGAACTGTGAGCATGCCAAATGAACGGAAGCACAATTTATCGCGGCCAAGAATTGAAAGCCTTGTCGATCACAGCGACGGTGAATCAGTTCATGGAACCAACTGGGTCAGTGTCGTGCAGGATAGGAACGAAACGTCTCAGGGGATCTCGGTCATATGGGACTCATCCAATCGATATTCCGTTGCATAACAAAAGCAACATCAGGCGGTGAACGAAGTTAGGAGAGAGGGGACAGGAGACTTCCGCATTGATTGCTGAATGATTTTCTAATTAATACCTTTTAATTCAACCATGTGTAACTGTCCTCAAACTATAGTCTACCTCATGGATCTGTTGCGCTACATTTGACCTGATAAATAATGCTTTTAAATAGCCGCTAGTAAAATAACCACCTGAATCATGACCCGGGTAGGTGAAATGTAAATCTAACACAATACTAGGAACAGCTCGTTTTCCAGTTCCAATGTGAACACCCTTACGATGAATCTAGCGCAAGTATTGACCGATTGTCGTTGGGTTCGTCAGTGAGTTACGATGCCTTAGAATGGTTTTGAAAATGATGTAATATTTCCTCTTGGTTGATTGTCTGCCTGATCGCCGGTAAGCTTTTAAAAGTAGCTTTGCAGTGTACTGCGTAAACCTTTGCGTATTTCCAGATAATTGCAAATTTCTCCGAAAATTGCGAAATATGTACCATATGGCAGAGAAATTCTATCCACACTTTATATATGAACCATCAGAAGGATACTGAACTAAAAACCAATAAAGGGCGATTCTCCAAAAATTATTCGCTTGCTGACGCTGTTTTTAAGTAACTACTACACTTTTACAAAGTTTGAAGGCTTCTTTGGTAAACATTCGTTTGCCACTCTGCCAGGTACATTAAATACTAACATCCCTAAGATGTACTTTTATTACTTGGACGTCTGTAGATCATTCTGGGAAAGATAAGAAAGAAAATTTGACCGATTTTTAATATCAGAACGTGTTTTGCTCGAGTGCCACCGGATGAATTGAAGCACTCGAATTAATTTAATGCTAGCTGGTGCATTAGAAGAATGTTTTCTTCTCCTCCATGAGTCCAGCTACTCAAAGGAGAACATGTTGTGTGTGACGTTGTGAAGTTATTGTGCTTGTGATGCGCCAATAGAGCATGCTAGTATTGTTACGCTTTGTCATTTGCCATTAGCGGTCAGTGAAAAGCAACAGGACTTGGAAAAGCAAAAACCGCAGTTTGTCATTCAACTGACCGCACAGATAGTGCCACTCGTATATGGGCACAAATTATTACATGCGTACCATTATCAAACACGGGGACAACCTGTGTGTATATGCAGAGCAGGCAGAACATGCACGAATAGAGAAAAATTCATGCGATGAGTCCTTTCTCATTGAACCACATGATACATTTATGCTGGCCAATCAGGCTGAGCAGCCTTGGTTTCGCCCAGTGGGACGCACCTTCTTGACTAGACATGGTAGGCGTGGGTGGTTGCATGGGCAGCGGTGCACTGGCTTCTACCAGGCAGAACAAATGCGTGGCGATCGATCGGTGGGCATGGGAATAAGTGTGATCGATTGATCGATCGATCAATCGATGGAATGCGCGCGCACACGCAGAAGGAGAACAGGAAGGTAAATTTAATCACAGACGAAATGGAACCGACGGGCAGGTAGGCACATGAGCAGCACAAAATATCGGCTGTACCCAAAAAGAGCAGACTCGTTTCACAGCAAATGGGTAACCAGATGAAGTGGCTGTTCTAGCGATATATACCAGGAGGGCAGAGAGCGTGTTCAAAGTTGTCACCGAAATAACTAAAACACTGGACTGATGTGACATGGGGATATCAACACTCATTGATTAATGGCAGCAATTACATCATCCAGGATAGTCGATAGTCTATACAAAAGCCATTGTTCGTGACCAGTGTTCAGCAAAGCAGTGAAAAAGAACAGACGCAACGATAGTTTTCGTATAGGAGTCGACCATACAATGAACCAAGCAGTGTGCGCCATTCCATATGCAACAGGCTAGTTTTAACTTTGCGAATGTTTCATTATATTGAGGTTCGTCAAACGCGAAGTGCCAGACTGTTGGGGCTGCACACATTTTTAATTGATAGGCACTTAACATACCTGATATCGGTAGCTGTTGTGTTGAAACTAGAGGTCGTCTTGGTGCTCCTATAACATGATTGAATGATTTTGGATAGAGTGAGCAAGCACAACTGTCGAATCCGTTTCAAATCTAGTCCGTAGTGGCAAACCAACACGCTCCTAGTTATTTCTGTGCTCATTTAAGTCATTAAACAATCAGGTTGTAAAATAATCAGCATTTATTACGGTTCCTGATCAAGTGATTATTTCTGAAAACACATGGTGTACAGTCTTCCAGAGCATCGATAATTTCGAATCGCGTCCATTCTACAGTTCATCGTGCAGCTGCATTTAATTCGGTGGATAATCGCAAACGATGTATTAAATTCACGTGGATCCAGCTTAACAAATAAAGCAAATTATTTTTAAGATTCATTGAAAAGTGGTACAGGCTGAATGCTTAGAGTTGGATGAACCGATTTCACCGAGTAGTTCAGTGCTGTATTAAGTTCGTGATTTGTGAGAATGCTGATACGGCTGATTGATTAAGTCCCGTTTCTGATCCTGATCGTTTCTTTACAATCAGTGTTGAACTTACTTGGCCCCACCATAACACCGAATGGGGATTTCGGAATTTGTTGCCCAGCGAAGAACACATTGACGGAGTGCAATCCTTCGTCCTTCGGTGTGTACTCGACCAAGTAGTTATCCTCTCCCTGTTTTGTAATCACTGGTTTGATCGAANNNTTGATCGAATCCCGACCTCCATGTGGATCCAAAATGACACAATCCACGTTACCGGGACCGGCAGCTGAGTAAGTCAGAAAAACAAAACAAGAATGCGGTATCGAGCAGTAGAGGAGTCCCAACGGTATTCGTTTTATACAAACGTATCGAATTCGCCTCAGTCACTATTCCTCAATAGCTAGTCATTTCTGAAACTTTTCCAAGATTAGTATTCGTGTTTTGACCCAGATGACATTCCCGAATAAAACCGCTCTCCATGAGTAGTAAGTTTGAAAGGGCTGCAGTTTAAACGTTAAACTACTCAAACAAAAACATGTAAGTTCTTTGCGGGTTAGTCCGTTCTATTTTAACAAATTTATTTGTGCAAAGGTGCATACAGCTCTAGCTATCAGCGCTACGTTATACTACGTGCTAAAATTGTGCATTCAATGCTTGAAAAATATGAGTAGACAGTAAATATAGATGAAGTGTATGTAATAGTGCACTAAACAGGAAAATAAATTTGAAAAAGAAAATGAACAAAATCAACCATTTCCTAATAAAAAGAATACCGGAAAAGGATGCTTTGTCAAATGCTCAGTATTGTACGAATGCATAGTGAGTAGCTCTTTCTTTCAATTGTTTCTTTTTGTATTGACCTCCGATTGCGAAACGGAAGAGGAATGTGAGCACAGCACAGGTTGAAGCACAGTCCATCGGGGATCGTTCAATTCTGTTACATCCCAGTCATGGAGGGCTCATCACACCTGGATTAGTTCTGATGGACCCTGTATCGAATACGGATTTCAATGCGTTGTTTAATGACACCCATTGATTTTGAAATAGCTGTGGCTGATGGACTCCGCGTCATGCTGACGGATAAACAATGAATGATATTTCAACTTTTGAAATTTCACGAATAAGGTGCTGATATTTACGTTTCGTTGTTCGGTTGGATGATGTGTTGCACGGCAGATGACATTTTTCGTTAGTCAGAAAACTTACAACACCAATAATACCAAGTGAACAGAATTAGAAATACATCGTAGTCATGTCAGTGGTTATGAACATGATGATGCTAATAACTCGGTTGATGATAGTGATGTGATCATGATGATAAGGCGGGAGAGAAACGGACCCGACAGGACAGAGAACAACAGTTATTGTTCACACAAATAACTATAGAATGATTTTTACTTACTGTCTGCCGGAGACATTGCTACAATAAACCGTGAATGAATTTTATGAGTTCTATTTTGGCTCATTGTGGGTTGTTACTTACATCAATATTGGTACTACAAATTCTTAGCACCACATAGATCCCCCCAGTTATATTTTATACTAAAGCGTTATTATACCCGAAATTAGGAAAATAATTCCTATAGGCTCAGGACTAGTTGATTTGAACGCTCTTACGGGATATACATCCAAAAATCAACCACAATAACCCTTTTATCATGAAAATAAAACGGCGCTTTTCTTTTCTGTTCAAGGAAATTAACCATTATGATTGATGTGAATGACCTTTGATACTAGCAAACTGTACCGTAGATAAAACTCTATCCAGACATCTTTATGTTTCTTTCTTGTCTCCTCTCAACATAACCAATCTTCATTTTGCTCCTCCATCCAAATGAGTAGCCAAAAGACAGCAACCAAAACCGGCGCACGAAAGTGAAACGGAGTGGCTTACCAGCGGTGAATATATTAAAGAATGTTCTTCGTCCTGCCTGGTTTCCTTGCGGTTCGATGCCAGGTCCGGAAGCGGACGCTTTGCTTGCATCTCCGACGGCTCCCTCAACCATAACTTTGAATGGTGAATTGAGGATTTCTTTGGTGGCAAATTTGATGATCACACGATATTCGCCCTCTTGCGTTGGCACGTAAGCGCATGAATAGGTCTGTTGGCGGTCATTGTTGCTTAATATATCACACTGTAATCGGACGAAGTAAATCGTATCGGAGAAAATTGAGTGAGCTATGGAAAGCGAGACCCGTACCCGCGAATGCATCTACTTAACATGAATAATGAGAATACAAAACGCGATCAAATTCGATCAACGATTGTTTACATTCAATGTTTCCCATTGGATAAAACAAATGACATCATAACTGTGGTGATTTAAAATACTGATTTGTTGAACCGAAGATGATACTCGTTGGATAACCCGAACAAATGGGAGGTATGGTGGTGGAACAGACTGAAAGGGGTTCATCTGTAAAAGACTCTCGACAATGAATATGTAAAAGGACAATAGATTTCAGAAAATTATTATAAAAAGTCTCATTTGAAACCCTTTTCCAAAACAGATATCTTCGTTCAGCATCCAGAAAGACTGTTTCGGGATTAATCCTTGTGTTATTGGATGTCTGGAATGCATCTCCTTGAAATAACGGTTATTAATACCTTTTCATGATTGATTCAACAAACAACTAGACATTATTGTTTTGTAATCATAAAATATGCTTGTGTGAATGTGGTTACTGAAATAGCCATTTTGAATGAATGGTTTTTTTTGCATTGAATACTCCCATCATGACATTAGAAAAACGCTGTAGCGAACAAAGCTTGTTTCGATAACCTCCTCCTCGGGCTAATACAGTTATCTATACGGGTTCAAAATTGTCAAATTAGTGTAATGATCAAATGTGATGAATATGATTGGTTGATTGTGGTCTTTACCATTTGTTCCTTGAAAATTTTGACAATGGTGACTGATTGTTGGCGCAGAGAGAAAACTACTGTTTACATAGTACATACGTTACGGAATGACGATTGACCATTGTTCCATGAGCTCTCTATTTAGACAGAGATAGTCGTTTCCATGTCCTCAGTAAATTTCAAAGTTTCGAGAACATAGACGTATGTAGTGTATGGAAAAGACTTCTAGCAGAAATTCTGGCTGACTGTCACGTTCAATGAAGCCAATTTTATCGTCTGAATGCGCACACATCGCGCAGTGGGTGAAATTTTGAATCCACAGGTTATCCTATTGTTACAAGAGGTCAGTGACTGCTTTACACGTTTGGAGGAGATCGCGGCATATTTTTGTTATCCTTTAGCTTCACTTCCTTCGAATACATAATGATGCATTATTTTGAGGAAGGTGGAAGGGGTCAATCAAACGGCTGCTATACAACGCACAAAGAATGGGTAAAATCAGCTGATGGTGGGATTGGAACACACGTCCTAAAGGGAGGAAACTTGTTCGCATCTGCTGCATACTTCATTTTCTCTATCGGCAGTCAGGGGACGGACATCGTCTGTAAGGCGATGAATATTAAGCCTTAGCTAGATTTGACGGTTCTGAACGTGCCGTCCTGATTCGTTGCATTAACGTTTAAACGTTTACATTCATAAGTAGCGCGATTATTGACTTCAGTTTGATTGGAAAACTGCCACGCTAGAGTCACACAGCAATTTCTTTCTCGGAAAAATGCAGCCATGTGCATAAACAATTATAATTATAAAAAATGTAATATCCGATAGATTATGGTAAATTTGTCTTCGAACCATGATAATAGCAATAGTATAAAGGTGAGCGACATTATGCTGCAGCGATCATTGAGCAAACAAACTTGTGTTGATGGTTATCTTTGTTGGGCCACCCGATTTCAAGCATGATTCATAGATCTATTATGGTCAGAAAATACGAGTTATCTGAGCTAATATAAGAAACAGTTCTGTTGCTGTAATCTCTGCATCGAAACAAATAAACTATATTAGTCCGAGATAGATCTTAAAATATATTATAATTTCCAATACAATGACAATAGTAGGACTCAGGTAGACAACCGGCCAGTGCTGACTAGTTTATTATGTTTCATAGAATAAGAAAATACAATTGATGTCTTGACAGTAAAATAAAGTAAACCACTAGACCACATGATCCGAAAACCACCACCTGTTCATCGGTGCATCCTAACAAAGTGCACTTGACACCCCCATCCTTCTGTTCCAACTACCGCGTGATGCCAAGCGTGCGGCTCATGTTCTGTCCCACCAGGACCAGGTGTTTGCGCACGATGGACAGTACGAAATTAGCCAAGTCTAGATCGTAAACTGTCTGAATAAAAATGTAGTAATGAATTCGATATTCATCTGTGAATAGTAACACCAACTTCAAGCTGGTTCGTTATCTCAAGGACATTACAGAGACATTCTGGAAATGCAAAACACGGGTTTCAGTTTAGGGCTGACACCTTTTGCACACCCAGCCGCCGAATAACGGTTTATCATTTCACATTTTCAGAGAATACAGGCGAGCTTGCACAGCACTTTTATGTGCCCTTTCAGATTTTGGTAAAGACTTGTGTGGCAATAATTGTTCATCACGACTAAGATCTTGATAGAGATATTTTTAGATTACGAGATTTACGAAAACAGTTTTCTTCACTAGTATTTTTACCTTATCGTCTAAGTACAGTTGACCATCTTTGATTACTGACCGCTCATTGGCGACAAGAGGGAAGAACAAGTAAAGTAAATGAAAACAAATGAAGATGCCCGCAAATTCTCTATGGAACCGATGTAACACATAGACAATAATGTAGGCACTGTATTTAACTTCCCCAATATACATCCCTATATATGTCTCGGTTTCACATTGGTAAGCATAAGGGTTTCGCTAGGTTTTACATCAAGGTCTCAAAAACCTGACTCACCGGTTCCCTTTGTCCTTTGGGGTTCAGCACAATCACCTCGACACCTCCTCGACCAGCGCTGAATGTGTCAATCGTGAACCGAGCCGGATTGCCGACCGTATTACCGTGTCGTTCCAGGCCTGTGTAATGAGTACATGGAGAAGTTGGAGATAATGTGAACAATGAGGCACGAGAAAATATTGTTTGAAAAGTATTTAAAGCACCGCATTTATTGTTTTACATCGACTGGGGTATTACTGGACAGTTCCAATCAGGTTTTAACGGTTAATCGAACGCAGAGTGCCGTTGAGTAAAACTTTGATGTCAAAAACAATACAACGGTAATGAATTGCTCTTACATATCCAGAAAGCTCTGCAACATTGTATCCTCACACATATTCAGGTCGAAATTTATAGATAAATCATGGATGTCTTATTCTTCGTTAACAGAGGATTGTTACTGATCACGTGGAACTCACGAGCATTGAACATTATTTTGCATCAATTATTCGTTCAAAACAGACCCCAAATCTGAACCCGACAAGTTATTCAAATACCGACACTCTTACCTTTTGCTGGTGTTTTATTTGTTCCAGGTGCGTTCCCTTTGCCTGTAGCCGGCGAAACATTTTTACTCTGTGCTGCGGATCCTGCTGCAGTCGGTGCGGGTTTACTAGGAGTTTTGGCTTTTTGCATTTTAGGGCCGAAAAAGAACAAGTAACAGGATAACCGTTGACGATTCAGTGCATACAGTACACCAAGGCCGTGTCGCACATCCAACCCTCGGGGTTGCGTGGACTTCTGTGCGGGCGGATTCGATTGCTGTTGCGGTTCAGCATCAGCTTGTGACAAAAACGCTGCAGCTAATAGGGTATGGTTCACGTCAACTTCAATGAGGTATTGAAATCCACTCGTGGTCATTGACAACCTCGGCTAGTGATCAATCGGTAGCAAACAGCTCGTCAGTCTCCGAGTCAGTTCCCACGTGAGTAGGACTGGTGTGGGGATTTAACTTGGTGCAGAAAGTGCATTACTCCTTTGAAGGCTGCTTAAACGGAACTAAATCACGCAGGCAACAGAGTCACATGTGAATGATATGTCTGACCATTTGAATCAGTGTACTCAACCGATAGCGGGCAACTGGTTGGGCGGCAATATTGTATCGTGATTGGTAGGATGTATGTGAACCAATGGTTACTAACGCTGAGAGATTGCAGCTAGATGCTGATAGGCTCAAAACTGGTCATCTGCTCTCGCATCAGGTTGGATTGCCGTTGCTAACGCACTGGACATAGGGAAACATAGAGTAACAGAGTTTTAACTGGCTAATTTATCTAAGAGGTTTGCCTCCGTTTGACTACTAGACGTACACGCCTGGTGTTGTAGTATTATGGAGTGCTGAGTTTGAAAATGTCACAACTGTACCAAGTATGCAGTGAACATGCGAACGATTTAGTTTTTATCTATCTGTTTGCCTGGAAAGTTTTATTTTGCGATTAAAACACACGCATTAAAAATGTAAGCACGGATTGTTGCAAGTAACGTTTCGGATCATTATACAATGATAGACATTTTGTACAATGAGGACAATGAGAGCAGCGAAGTTTTTACATATAACTACAGTTGCCATAAGTAAAATGTCAGCCATATGATAAGCAAAATTTTGTATATTGCAAAAATGAAACGTGAATTGCACTTTCAGCCATAAATGTTTTCAATGTACGCTCTTAAAAAAATTTGACTGTCCAGATTTTTGAAACAAATATCTTCCAATGAAGGCTAAGATGCCTAGTTCAATCTGTTGCTGGGTTTTCGGTCATCCATGGATCGCGTATACAACATGTTAATTGCTGGGATGAAGTTTATTCTGTTATTTAAGCAGGGAATTTTACCAAACAAAGGACTTATGCTAATCTTGAATTAGGAAAAATTTTTTTTCTTTGCTTACTTTTACACTCTGGGGTTATGTTTTGCAAAACCAAGCTGCTTTGTCCGGCCTAATATTCTGCCAAAATTATAAACAACATGGAACGGGATTTCAGATCTTCGGTAATTCCTTGACAAGCCTTTGACTATGATGAGATGCTCGTGGTCGACGCATTATCACTCGTGCAGCAGAAAAATATAGTTTCGCGACTCCGATTATTACTACTAACTGATTTGTTCCTTCGTCATCCTAGATTGATAGAAATCTGTAGTTTTACGTGGATTTCAGCGATTTTACCAAAGAATTTTCTGCTTACCGTACATAGATGTTCTTACTTCAACTGTTTTATGTGTAGGTTATGCTGTTAGGGTAGTACCATTTTCGGTTTTTCACACGCCTCCTGCGGGAAAATGGTTTTTACTGAAACCAGTGAATACCATATAAACTTATGTGGAAAGTTTTCTCACAGGTTTGTGATAGAATTCATTGCGTAATCCTCCTGCTCTACAGTAAGTATGCGACTAGCTGCCTAATCAAACATTGAATTTCTATCTTTTTTCTTTCAATTTTTTTATTATTCTGATTAGTGGTAGACTTTAAACACAGCAATAGCCCATAATATAGCTGAATTATTGGTAAAAGTAAATTTCTAACATTCAGTGATGGTTCTTACCAGGACCATATGCCCGAACTAATTCCGGGGTGGATTTCGGTCGTAATGGGGCACCCTCCTTGAGTTTAGCACTGGGGAATTGGCTTAGGTACGTCATCATAGCTTTCTCGTCTACTCGGGGATTGATCATTTCCTCCGGACGAATCAGTTGGGGCACATCGAGCCACTGTTCGGCAGCGTTCATCGCCTCTCGTGCATTGCGCAAATTCTGTTTTGGTTCCCATTGTCGCCAATCTGGGCAGAGACCAGGAGCGCAAGCATCGACCAAAGCACCAATAGCCGTTCCATCGTTCCAATCACTAGTGAAGTTCTTCACAGGTCGATCGACCAATTTGTTGTTCAGCCACGAAAGAAGCCGTTGCTTCGGTGTTGGACCTTGACCTTGCTAGATAATCGGTGAGCGGAAAAATTATCGGTTTTAGCGATTAGCCGAACTGAAGGAGGTCAAGGGTTATCTCAATCAAGTATTTGTGCTGCAATCGGATCAAATAAGTGCACGGTGCTTGATTGCATCATCAAAGTGCAGTCAGTCAGGGTAGTGGTGATCATCTCAAGCAAATTATACCAGGAACCACCAAATACTGAGCACACAGAATCTAACCACATCAGTGACATCCGGAGTCTCGCTTTTATTGCTCAATGTGGATGCCTTGGATGTCGGTTCTTTGACCGCGTTCTCAGAGTCCTGCATTTTGGGATCTTCAAAAACAGCTCGTTGATTCAATCGACGTCGCGTTGGAGGTGTGGCGGATAAACGGTAAACTTTCTTTTTTACCTAGGTGCAGATCAATAGTCACAAATATCATCATAGATAGTGGAAGCGGCTAAAGAACCTTCAGATTACCACAATATGCAAAGTCAAGTTGAATGCCGCTATGTGTAAACCCACAGACTCCGAGATGTATGTTGGTTAACTTCCTCTCGATGAGTTATATCAAGGAATAGGTCAAAGTTATACGTGGATTGATTTCCACTGGTCCCAATGATATAGCTTTGCGAATAAAATTTAAGACCCAGAAAATGAAGTTTATTCATGAGGTATTAACAGTATTCCCTGAAGGGATCTAATGGGATAACTTACAGTGAATTTCGGAGGAATGTAAGAGTTACAATGTAAGAAGGTAGACAGGACGGACAAATCTGTTCTTTGATGTTTTGCAGTGTTAGTGCTGAGAAATCCTTATATTGAGTTACCTGTATGGCTGGTTGCGATAATAACTTCCGGAAAAAATAACTTTTATTGTGAACGTTAAGCGTGAACTAATTGTTTGTTTAAACACAATGCAACACTTTACGTAATCACAAGACGAATTTGACTTAATTTCTTGAATAAAAAAAATTTGAAATTCTGCAATCAGATACCTTGAAAATATTGGTATAAATATAAACTAGCAGTTCCTCAAGTTGTGCATGTTATTTGAAACAGTTTTAAAAACCACAGTTAATTCGATAATCCGCATTTCGATAGTAATGAAACAAAGATCGACTAAAAAGTAGAAAACATTATAAATTTTCAAATTTTCAAAGATACCCCTAAACATGTATTTGAACATTGGAATGTTGCATGTACCAATCACCAACTTTCACTGTTCGAATTCTACACCACTTACCCCGTGGTCCACTTCACCTTCCCACAAAGGAATAGTGATGGAATAATGCAAAATTAAGGTCCAGATTAGACCCAGGATCAATTTGCTGCGGCAGTCCACAATATCGGTGCTGTCTGGAAAAGCGAGTGAATGGAGTACATATCGGTCTTAGTGCAAATAGTTCGTCGGACAAATTATAAGAAAACATGGTCGTGGTAGTCTAAATTAGGACTATTCAGGCACTCGCTCAATCATGTCATCCGGAAAAGTGTCAAAAATTATGAAACGCTCGTGAAACTATGTGTTTCGCTTAATCTAATGAAGAAATTCTGTTCACTTCTAGAAATCATTGATCGTATCATCATTCGAAAATTGCATTGTGCTGTACGATTAAAACGTTAAATAAATAAGGCTTTATGTACACATATAAACGATATATTAGGGACCGACAACAAAAAGCTGCATGAATCAATAGAAAAGATCAAAATAAGATCACACTGTGTTAGAATGTCCTCACGATTTAGTAAAAACACTCAAAAAGATCTGGTGGCCCATTATCAATCTTTGGAGGTACAATAATGCTTAGTATCCAGAAGTAAGTGAGAACTATTCAGATGGGAAATATTGGAGAATCTCATATCAATGAAACTCATTAAAGTAATATTAAGCTATGGCATTCTGGTTTAACATTGTTAATAGGAACCTTAATCTGATTGTGGTGGAATTCAGGTTTCAGAAGTGTACAGACTCGGTGAATACACACTAATAAAGCCTCATCATAGTGCATCCACATTCTTTCAAGGTTGGGAAGGGACTTGCATACAAGTTGAATCTTATCACCCTGTCACTTTAATGCGAAGAGACTGGGTCGTTGAGTGAAGTTAAAGGAACAGTTTTCTGAACACTTTTGTTTACAACGTCAAATAATTATGACATGAATGGTACGTAGTCCGATCTGAAATCAATTTTTATGAACCTTGTGAGTGGTCCCACTGGTTTACCTCGGGTCACAAAGATAGACATAACATCTACCAAATTGTCAGTAACCCTTATCTAGATGAAGCGTGATCAGGCATATATTCGTCCACCTACCAATGTTCACCAAACGCAGTCCTTCATTCTCCTCCAGGAATCGTAATACCATGGTCACATTCTCGAGCTTCTGTGTTCGAAAACTGGGTTTTCTATTCACGTGTTTGAACTGTTGTCCGGATAAAGCCTCAACAAGTCCGATCAATTTAAGACCATCAGCGAAGTCATATTGCAAATCGTCAACGATCATGTTCTTCGGTTTCAAGTGTTCATTAGCCCATCTGGTGAATGTGTTTTTCTGAATCAGCTTCCATTCAGCATCCTCGGCGAGCTCACGCTCGGCCATCGGGATCTCTTCCTCATCCTCATCCACATAACCGGCATCAGCATCCGGATAGTCTGTGTACGATGGCTCATACATGGCTCTGTTTTTGTGTGTTGGCTATGGAAATGACACGAAATGGGAAAGCAAAAGTCACAGGTA
Organism: Echinostoma caproni; assembly: GCA_900618425.1. NCBI lineage: Eukaryota > Metazoa > Platyhelminthes > Trematoda > Plagiorchiida > Echinostomatidae > Echinostoma > Echinostoma caproni. Next base: position 103,253 of record UZAN01039440.1, on the reverse strand, counting down.
ATTGGAATGTATACTGAGGTGATTGTATGAACAGGAAGGAAGAGCACATGCTGATGATGATTCTATGCAATCCACGAACTAAACATCAAGACCTATTGAACACTAAGTAGAACCGTTATGCCAATTTATTTAATCGATCCACTAACTGCGAATTGACAGAGGGTGCTAAAATGTCAGTTCATCTTTTCTATTGTAAATAAGCAAACGACCAAATGTGTACGCTAATGCCCAAGGTTGTTTGCATTCGACGGGAGTGTTCTCACAGGTAACTGGTTGAAACGTCCCACAGTGAGAGAGAGAGAAAGAGTGAGACTCATTGAAAATCCGTGAGGCGTGAAACTATATTCTCGTTTTGAATTCATTACGGAGCCTCTCACCGCATTGTTATTTAGATATGCCACATATTGGCATCCGAATCACAAGTGCATTGTGCTTCCTGGTAACAGCTGAAATTCGATTTTCGTGATCCATTCCCTAATCAATAATGTAGTTAAAGAATGTTCAATGCGATTCTAAATTTGGGATATGTTCGAAAGTCCTTCTACGATAGAACAACTTCGAAAATGTGGTTATCGTTGACTTTCCTCTCCTTCCCCCCCCCCAATATTTTGAATGAGTCATCATTTGTGCTGTAGATCTCTTATCGCATCATGCAATTCCTAATTTTGAAAATGAAAGATTTTTGCGAACTGTATGGGGTATCAGGGGTGCTCTGTAATGAATTAACTTTAAACCTGAACTAAAAATCAATAATAATCCAGAGGGTCAATGCTGAAAAACATGCGCTAGAATGACTTGTCAGTTAAGCACTGCTGCGTTTGATCAAAGTCAAAACTTCTGTGCGATTGATCCAGCTTATTTTTCATAGTTTAGATCGATTTATAGATAGTGTTCTTCAGTTTCAAACAGGCACGATTGACGAACTTTTGGATAAGCCCCTTTCAAAACAAGATGTTTAGGCTATTTTTATGAATGCAAAAGAAACAACAGTTTGAACACTTAAATCCCTACTGAGTTATAGACATCCTTCACAACTGTTTTTATTAGATGCTTAAGTGTTCCAGAAGGATTTACACATCGTTGGATGTTCCAACTCATTGTTGAATAGGTCAATGGAATGTTTATGCATTGCATCAGTATCGAACCTCGTTTACTTGTTCGACTGAAGTGATAGGCACAGTTGTCAGATATTTTTAATCTGTATCAACCCAACCAAAAAGGAACTCAGGTATTGAGACACGTGTGCATGATTGAGTATTTTGACCATTGATTCCACCGCAAATCCACAGAGCACAAAACCATCAACTCACCGGAAATATGTTCTATCACAGTCCTCTCTCGGCTGTTAGCCACGACGCTTCGCTGGCTTTAAGAGCCGATGGAGGTGACAGAGAGACAAAGTTCAACAAAGTTGATAACACAATAGTCCGGTAATAGTCGGCGAAATAGACGTACACAGGCGAAAAAAGTGGGCAGTCGAATGAGTGTGAATGAGCGAACGAATGAGCGAGAGAGAGAAGTTAAAGCACGTTACAGTTCGCTTCCTTATAGTAAACACGCGCACATAAGCGCGTCACGCTTTGTGAATTTTGCCTTCTGTGTCTGTACGACTGTGAATCCGGACTGACAGTACCCAGCGGGTCGGCCCGTGTCACGACGGTCGAATAGCTCGATGGTTTTGCCTATGCGTTCTGCTTCTGTGGACAAACCGTAGCAGATCGCCGGCTGGACAGCAGCACTCAACCAATGACAACGCGCGGGATGTGTGCTGTTGTTTGTGGATCGTTACTGTTTTCGGAGGGCAGTTGTATCGACCCAGCGGATTGCAGATACTAATGTGTGGCTTACCGAGGCGTTGTGTGCCAATGTGCGTGCGCACGATTGTGCGTGTGCAAAGGGGACTAGTAAGGACGACTAATTTTCGGTGCACGAGTTAACCAATCCGACCCCGATGAAGAGGCCATGTGTTTGTGCGCCTATGAGTGTTTGACGGACGAAACCCTCCCCTGGGAGGAGCTGAAACCGTCCCCAGTTGAACTCTACCAGTGAAAGCCCACATGTAAGGGC
>UZAN01039440.1:58592-100807 GCA_900618425.1 Echinostoma caproni | reverse complement strand
GGTTCAGGCAAGTCGTGAATCCTGTTTGCTTACTCCTCCGAAGGCGGAGGAGGGAGCGTTCGTTGATTGCCTGGGCTTAAACACGGTCGGACTATTTGTCTGTTTGCCATATGGGTCCATCAGCCATGGTACTAAGTTCAATCGATGGTGGGTTTCCCAAGTAAACGATCCAGTCCGGGACGAGACGCCCGGGTAGCCAGCCGCCATCAAGCAATCGATCGCTCGATCGGTCTGCTTTAGGCTGTCACCTTGTCTGTTTACCGAGATATACACACATACAAGCAAGAACAAATATGCAGCCTCGTATTGAAGCAGAGATACACACTGCACGTTCCGAAATCCATGCGAAGGTTTAGGCCTCCCAGATTATTCCTGATGCTGACAATTTGGCAAACAACTGTAGAATTGATTACAGCAGCACAGCACAGCACACAAACGCATACATATACAAACCATACCATGCACAATCGCGTGGCGCGACGGAATCCCCAAACACCAAAACACGGAGATGTAGTCCGGCTTGGTCACGGGGTGCACGAGAATGTTTCCGCACGCAAAACAGCATTTTAAAGGCACCGTTTAGTGGTCTGGTGATATTAAAGGGACATGTTTGATTCCTAATCACTGATTAAAGATCTCGAGAAATGTTCGCAGATGATCAAAAAGATTGCGAAAGCACAATTTTAGGGTGTAATGCAAACAAATGACACTCAATGCACACATGGTATAACTGAAACCTATCTGGTTAACACCGGCACCTAGAAGGTACACACAACTGCTTTCGTTCGCATTGTACTGATTTTGACAATATTTATTTTATGAACCCGGATATCCAGAAATATAAACGGGATTCATGAATATTTTGATTGTGTATGATCTTTTTAATAAACTTCTATGCTCCATGAGAATTTATTTAACGATGCGCAATGTACCAAAGAACGAATCCTGATCAATGTCCTTGCAATACAAATTTGCTTAAAGCGTGCATCTGTTTAGTATAAACTCGAATAGGCTTATCGCGCTTATAGCAAAATGCCATTTCGGACGTTTGCTTTTCAGTTGCCGTTGTGCCCTGGGATGTCAAAGCGCGTGTAAACAACGCATATTTTCACCTCAAATGTGGGCGTTTTAGAACGACGTGCCCATGTTAACCATGTACCTGCCTACGCCTCATTTATGAGGTCATTTTCAGCGGAATGCATGTCAGGTGACTACGTTTGGCGTTGGGTTTTGGTTCTTCTCATTCATGTAGCTTCTCAAATGTATGAATCTAGCTTGAATAACCGATTATTTACATGCATTACCAATAAACTGTAATTTTTGAAATTATCGCCATTTTCAGAAGCAATTTTCTTAAATCATGGTGGTTCTTCGTCAAGGGATACCGCTCTTCTTGAGGATTTATTGATATTCTGACCCTTTCATTGCACCGCAAATCATTTTTCATTGGTCATCATAAGCACGACAATTAAACATAGTTGTTCGAGTGGGAATCGACCATAAATACGTCCCGATTGGTGTTTTAAAGCGTAGGCAGGCACAACGATGAACAACCACAGCATTCTTGAAGACGCCCACACATCGACCAAAACGAATGTTGATTGATTATGCTTGCTTTAATGTCCCGGTGAACCGGGAAAATCGAAAACAACATCTAATCTCGATTTAGAATGGAACTAGGGAAAATCAAAAATTCGTTTGACGTTGACAACAAACACACGAGACCTGAAGGATATCTTGAATTATTCAATGCGTGCAGTATGTTCATGTTCTTACATTAAATGGCACATAAATGCTGACTTTTTCACCATCAGTCGTTTCGTATATGTGATCCAGTAGAACGAAGAATTATTTCATTTTGAACTCATATATCTTTGTAAGCTAAATATGTACATGATCTATTTTCAACTCATTACAATCGTAATACACATACAAGTAACAAGCGGTTGAAAAGGCGAATCCTACAGTCACCAGGAGCTGCTGTTTAAAATTGAAAGCCACCAGAACAGCCCCTAGGATTTCGGGATCTGGACCGTATAAACCCTAGCAGTCTAACTCAAACGTAATTGATTTGTATTCAATTTTAACCTCAGCAGTTAAGTACACTTGGGAGCAAGTGATAACAAATGAGACATCGAATCGAATACCACCTCGTAAATACCTGACAAAATTGATTGCCATTCGTTGGTTATTCCTAATGTTACTTTAACGCGACATAATTGACCGTAAAGCTTACCTAGTCTATACCGAATTAAGAAAGAGTTCAAGTGGATCAAACTAGAGAGGTGAGATAATGGAAAGAGGCTTACAGTGGGTTATCCTCAGAAGTCGTTTCGAAACACATATTGATGATTATATTGGTGTCTGCGGCCATTGTCAGAATGTGATTTGAGATACGGCGCGATTATCAACCGTGGAGCCGCATGATTCTGATTTTTCTATATTATGATTAAACATGACACGTGGGTGATGAGTCATTACTAACCGTTAGATTCATTCATCAAGTTCCATCGTCGTGATCCCACAATTCACCTTGGAATCACCAACAAATTGGCAAAATGACTACTCTGATTGGAAACACAATAACGTATATTCCTAAGCCTAAGTGGACAAGGAGTATTTAAATTTTTGTGATGAGCACTATTTTTAGCCCATACGACATGAATTTTCAAAAGAACCGAAATGTTTCATCAAACCTTTTCCAGCTATCTTGCAATTGAACCAACCGTGACTATTTATTGTGTACGGATGATTACGCGTGGCTGAAATATAAAAGTGACTAGAGTGTTTCAAATTTGGATACAAAACTAATAGAGTTCTGCAGTAATTTAGCTTCATTCTTCTATGATCTTCCTGCAAAACAGCTTTTTTTTGTTCCTGATATTTTTATCTTTTGAGATTCAAAGATCCTTCCGAGAAACAGGGAAGATTATTCTTATTCATTTGAATTTTGCGCATCTTACTGTGAGGGTGTTTATGTTGCCGCTATTGGTGTGTTCTGTATTCAAGGAATAAGGGTTTGAACTCTGTCACCCACACTCATATTTCATGTTAGGTAGCTTCATTGTTGATTGGATCGATAGAAAGTCTGGAACCACATGTAATTTAATACCCAGATTGTCGTTTACATCAACATAATTATAGGTCAGTGAGAGCCTGTTGGGTGAACACCTAATCTTCATCACACTGCGGCACGTAACGAAAAATGACAAAATCAAGGAAACTGTATCAAGTTTGTAAGCGATACTTCATTTTGTATGTACCGGGATCTATGCACGACAGAATCAGATTGGAATTGACATCACTTGATGATATTTAATTGCAGTCAACAAAAGACAATTTTTTTGCGTCCCGGACCTAGGAGAGAATTAGTTAATCAGTGAGGATTGTTGAAATACGTATTCCCTTCTCAGGTTATAAGAGATACAAATGGCTATGCCATTTTTTGAAAAATACGAAGCCCAATTTCCCATCCTTTTTAAATGCAGAAACTTTACCAAACAAATTTTTGGTATGAATTCTTCCATAGTTGAGATAACACTATCGTAAAATGTGATCTTAAAGCCGATTCTTTTAGATCCAGCTTCCACTCCCGTCACAAACATAACACTGAAGCATTACAAGATAAAAGCATAACACCTCGATCATTCATTCTATCAGAAAAGAAATAATGCAGCATGCTGATCATAGTGTTTCAGAACTATCCCGTAGCTGGCAAAGAGTTGTAAAAATAATATAGGATGTAACAATGAATTAAGGCTTCCATGGAAACACTTTGTTTTCAGGGAGATTTGATAATTAAACTAAGAATTGGGTAATGTTGATTGACTGCGAAGAGGGAGAATGCCACATTATCGAAGGAATACACATGATTGTCGAACTCTCATCAACATATATTCTCTGAATCAGCAGATACTCAAATTGAGTGCCGAGAAGTATGTTGTGCAAACAAATGCTAAAAATTAAGACAAAATTAATGACTAAGTTATATAGTAATGTTTCACATACAGTTGTATTATAGAAGAAGAACAGTTTTTCAACGGAGTTTGCGAAAAACTACTTTGTGAACAATTCGTGACAGAAATAATGCCATAGCTCGGAAGAGCAAAAGCTCTTGTGCCATTCCGGGGCGAATCAGGAAAAGTGCTAGTTTCAACCGACAAAGTTATGAAGTGAAAAGAACATTGTTGCATTATCTGCACGACCCAAACATGAGGCCATGCTCTAAAAGTTAGGCAGTGGTCAGTTGCAACTAAAAAAATGTTCATCGCTGAAGTTAGAAGAAGGGTAGTTCAAGGCAGTGGATACATACATGCGCCCTTCGATTGGCTGAGCTACACTTACATGATCTCCGTCACATTGTTGAAAGTTTTACATTTTCAATCAATACCATGTATCCTCGTTATTTACGGGATTATATTATTTGTCTCAAACGTTCCAGAATATCTTTTGATGGTTCATGGGCTTGTACGACTCCAGTTTCGGAATGTTCAGGTTGGACCAAAACAGGCAAATGTGCAGGATGGTAAGTTGCTCTTAATTGCGCCCATTTAGCTAAGACGGTTGTTCCCTCATTGGTCGGCGCTAACACTTGGTCCCTGTTTCCTAAAATGTCTGATTTAATCAGTGTCCTCCAATCAAGAACTCATATGAATACTTGTGCAGTTGGTGTACAAGAATTCTTGCTGAATCAGGATGTACAGTACTGGCCGATTGTGATGCACTAAGATATTTTCTTTATGATCAAAGGGAGTTTCATTATATTTATCACCCATATTAATGCTTAAGGTATGGACAATAATTTATATTTTGTCTACTTCGATGTACGTAGTTTCTGGTTTGCATGATTGTCAATTAAACGTGCCTGACATTGAGTGCTAAAAATAAATGATCTGAACACGAGAATCGCGAACTGTATTAAGTATGACAACGCAATACTTTCTGATAAGAATGACCCAAGAATTATCCCAAATTATTTCCGTCAACTCTTACCATTTCCCTTATTTGTAATGATAATCAGTATAAATGCTGTTGCCCATACGAACCGACAAGTGTTTCACAGGGACCTGTTGCTTCAGTTTCGACTAGACCTGTATATGATACTCTAGGGTCGATAGACGGTTTTCAAGTTTATCGAGAGGATCGTGGAACTGTAGGAAAGAAGACTGGAGAGGATGTTGTGACATACGTCAACGTTTCCTGGTGTGACCAGTCCCATGTTACTTTTTCAGTACTGCTCAAAATGTATTGAGTGCTTAACAGTCCAATGTCACCCAAGACTTTCTGGTTTTAATGACACAAATTTCTCTAACCTGTATACAGCACCTTACTGTACACAATCAGATCGCATGTCTTTCTTCGACTCATTTATTCCTTATTTCGCCTCACTTTTAGATGTTGACTTACACATGATCATTGGCGACTTCAACCATACTATCACTTATCCTCTGCTATCATTAGGTATAACAGATCTTTCTCGCAGGAGGTAACTTTATGCTGAACAGAGTAATCACCAACCACCCAACCCTTTTACTTTAGCACTAAAAGCACCAATTTCCTCCAGTGAAAACTGTTTACTCTTAGTTGGACCAAAAGCTTATTCACACTGTGCATATAAATCTTTCTCTCAATCAGACCCCATCAGATTCCGCCTTCGTGACTTCTCACCCACAAGTGTTTCTCTTCGAAATGAATCTCTCAGGCAGGCTTCTGTGTGGTTTGCATCATCTCCTTCTCCTCTGTTCACGTGCTCCCCCCCCGTCCCCTCATTCACCCAAACAGTCAATGCCACTTATAATTACTGCTGCCGAGTTAAAATTCCATGTCCAATGGAAGGATAACCTCTCCCCCTACTAATCTCGCTGCTTCGAAGGAACTTGCATACAAGTCTGAGAATGCTTCAGTTGTCAGGTATTTGTTTGGGTTTATCAAAGTTGAAGTAAATAAATAGATTGAACGCATTATTTTCCCGTCGGATTATGCGGACTGGAAATAGCAAACACCTGTGGTAAGATATCAGAATTCTCTGTGGAGGGAAAAACATACGATCGAGGCTGGATGTTAATGTAAATGGTCTCAATGCCGCATTCCTGCACCAGTCGTCGGACATTCTTGCTGCCTACACGTCATATAATGTTTGTACTGTGGAACAATTCTGGACTTTCGATGTGTTGAAACTTTAAAAAGTTGCAATTCGTATACTGCTGCAGGTTCGGATGATTAACATTCAGCCCTCTTTAAATTTGGTGCTGCTTCCCTAGCTGGCGCAAGCATCTCTATTGTAAAAGAATCTCTTTACAATTCTATCCTCGACTGTTGAACGCCGGTTAAAATCATACCAATTCCCCTAAGCATCCAAATTTTTTATCCTATCCAAACGTTTTCGTCCCATAGCGTTAGCATCTTCAGCCCTGAAGCTGACTGAAAAGGCTATCCTCAAATGTCTTGAACAGTCTATCAGCATTCCTAATGATCCTTTACAGTTTGCTTACAAGCCCATTAGATCCACCTTAGACGAAGTCTCTAACCCTTAATCATTTTATCACTGTATTTGAACAATTGTGTTAAATCTATTCGGTGTGTTTTCCTTGAATACCCTTTAGCATTTGAATTCATTCCTAAATCGAAGTTGTTACGAAAATTGGAGTCTTCTGAGTGCCCCAAGAAATTCTTAGCTTGGCTATTCAATCATTTTACTGATACAGTACAAACCAATAGATTTGGGGAAGCTTTTTCTAAACGATTAATTGACAACGCCGGAGTTCTTCAAGATGCTGTGTTATCCCCATACTTGTTTTCCACGTACATTTCAGATATTCATTGTTTCTCCTGCACGTATTTTAAAATATGCAGATGATGTTGTGTTGCGCGAACCCATCTCCTCCTCCTTCGAGATAAGCCCCTTCATCGACTATATTAGTCAACTCCAGTCATTCTCCTTGTTATAGAGTTTTATCCTTAAACCCCAATAAATTTGTTCAGCGTTCATATATTTTTGCAGGCTTTTCATATCCCACAGATCCCACAGTGATAAATAATAATCCTTTATCCAGGGTGGACTTCGTCGAATATCTTGGTGTAACTATAGATAGCAATCTTCAAAGGTCAACCCATAACCACAACTGCATTGGTAAACTGCGGCGCCTAATATTTCGGATTCGAAAGCTCGGGCAGTTTCGCGCACCCCAGTCAATTATTTCTACCTTAGTTCATCAGTGTGTTTCCCTCATCTTAATTTATTGTTCCCCAGTTATTTTTCATGGCCCACTCAAACATAATTTCGAAGTCTTTCGCCGATGTCTAACTGTTATTAATCGCGTTTCTTCTAGTCCTGTGAATAAGTTGATTTTTAAACTTTCAAAGTGTCATATAACTACCTGTGTGAAATTTGCGGAGAGGATTCTCGCAGATTTTGACCACCCATTACACGCAGAACTTACACGTTTTCGTTCCCATGCCTGCACACGCTCCCAATTCCGCCAAGTTTCATCTCGAACAAACGTTTACCGAAATTCATCTATACCACATTTTGCACGTTTACTCACCAACAAAGAAAGAGTAACAAGTAATAAAACCTGTCTTAACCTTGGATTATGAAATGTCACCATGTCTGCGAACATTTTCTCCCCGTTTTTATGTGTTCTTCGTGATGTTTATAAATTTTAAAACTTAAATGTAGGCCTCAGTACTTGAAAACGTTATACACAGTACAACACAATATAATGGCCTCCTTTTGGGGAAAAACTAATCGCTATGCTATCACCGTGTTCTCGTTAGCAATATGGTGTAACATCTAAACCAGTCGGACAGCGATGGGCACTATTCGAGTGCGGTAATACTAGAATATTTGAGGAAATTGTTATCATTGAACTGTCATTGCGTTCTTTATTTCCGTAGTAAATATTTCTTTTTGCGTATATTGTTATGAATGCTTACAAAGGGAAGGTAAGCTGAGTTAACTATAACATCGATTTGTGAAAATCCCGTGCACAGGTAAAGATTGAAGACAGACCCATATAAAATGTTCACCTCTTTAAGAGCACTTTCCATGAATATATCTACGTTTAACCAATATTTCCGGGTCAATTAAAAGTTTTCCGTAAGGTGAAACGTTTTAATCGGATAAAAACGGTCAGTTGTGCTTACAATGCAGGGATCATCCGACTTCACGGGACCGGTAAGTGCAACTGAGATCTATTCGATCTGGATTACTCGTTCTGTCCTCTTTATCTCATATAAAAAATACGACGGGTAATTCTGATTTCAGAAGACTGAGTTAACAAACGACAGAAGTATTGAGTGAATACAAAATAAACTTATTAGAAGATGCATGTGCCTCGTGGTGTTTTCGAGTGAGGTATTTCTGGTGGTCCTTATGGAAACATAACTATTGGCGTTTTATCGTTACTAAGCAAAATAAATGTATAATGTTAAACAGACATGTAAAATTCAGTGTTCCAATAGGTTGTAAGTATGATTAATTGTGAGTCTTATTTTGATAATACCTTCGGAGTTATAATACCGACGAAATTGTTCCTTTCAATGATAGCAGACGGTAAATGCTTTGTTTTCGTGTACTCTCGGTTTGTACGTTCATCTATTGATGATTGGGCCGTCGAAAAGTAAACTCAGTGAAAGATTCATGGGGCAGTGCAGCTCCGAACAGAGCTTATCTAAAATAACCAGCGCGAAATCCCTTCTAGTAATCTGCCTCTAGAAATCATACCTATGCATTCAATTTAATTTAATTCTACCACACTGAGTAGCTTCAGTATGTTATCCACGTGATCTAAGTAACTGACCTATCATCTGTTTTAAAATAGTAAGAATGAAGATGTCCTTTTAACAGTTATTTGCCTCCAATGAATAAATGAACTAGCATGGTTTTACGTTTTGCGACTGATACTTCACCATTTATTGATCAACATCTTCACGAAAGGAACACATTATCACACATTCCGAACCTCTTCCAGTAGCATTTTGCGGTGTGATGCATACGTTTTTGTCATTCATCAAATGGCGGTCAGATTTTACCGCAGTTCTATCACGAGTTGATTTAAATTGTTTCTATAATTTATTAAATTACAAATTCAAATAATCGACATTTTTTTCCCTGACTAAAACTTCAGCAATTTCTCAACGAACTACTTGTATTCAGCTATATAACGGTTGTTGTTTTACTGATAGACCAGGTAGTTTTAACCGCTTCAACACATTTGTTTTGTCGTCTTTTTAGCCAAAGCTGATGAAAATTATCCTATCTATGATGAAGCTTGGAAGTACAGTACCTTCAAGATTTTTCCGTTCACGTTCCACTTGCTTTTGACACGATGAAATTCACTACATAATCAAATCAAATCCTCCATTACTAGCATACAGCAGACTTCTTGGCAAAATGTTCAAATCTAGGTACTCAACGGTCTATTTCAGTATGAATGAAGTATATATTAGCGCAAGAAGTTCCGGTTAATTTTCTGATCAGGATTAAAAATGGAACACCTATTCATTGTGATTATTCTGATGATGTTCTAGGATGTATTTTGTCTGTTTTGGATACTCTGGAGTGTTGTTTGAGATTACGCACCGTAAAGAGATAAACCACGATCTATGCTAATAAACAATTCATTGTGATGTGCCTCATCAGCTATCCATTTCATCAGGAGATTTATTTGAGGAAATGAACGAATTCAAAAGTCAAAGTAAGTACTTTTATTTGACAACTATCCGCGCTCAGCTCCCATATCATTCAACGATGGAAAAAATGGAAATGCTACAAATCGGTCAGGGGTTTTATAAACCGGACCAGGGGATTATTATGGGCGTAGCCCTTGGTCGACTTTGTCTCGCTCTTTTATCGCTACATTAAATATAATATGGTAAAGCTGTTTCGATGAGGCACGGTGTTGTTCTGTTACATAAAATAAGGAATTGTTGCAAAACTTGGGCACAGTTTTATGATACCGGATGGCAATCTATAATGTTGTCTAAATTTACGTGCAGTGTAAAAGCTGTTGAGTAAAACCTGGTACTTATCAGTTAAAGCTTTTTCTTGTATCCGTGAGATGAACCGCATTTTGAAAATGTACGAGAATTTTATTTGATCTCATCGGTCACCTATAGAGTTGCACATAAAAGTGAAACATTTACCAATGATGTTAATTTCCATCCCCATAGCACTGCTTTTTAGTTTGTTTTTATTCCAAAACGATATTGCTTTATACACAAATGTTGGTTCAATGATAGGCTTCATTATTGTGATGCAAGTCAACATTCACCAAAAAGAAAACAGCTTTTTAAAAAGACTTCGAGAGTTATCCCCTCAGATGTAAAATGTCTTTAACTATCAGCTACCTTTAATGGTGGATACAAAGGTATCTAAGCCAAATAAAAGTCCCCATCGATGTGTAAATTCATCTAAACACTTTTCATTCAATCTTTCGATTTTTTGTTGAATACAAATCACTAATATTATCTACTTTCAACGGTTCGCGAGGGCATCAGGCAATAACTTTTTTTTCATGGTTTCATTGATACAAGAGGAATCAGGAATAGATGTTGAATATGTTTTGTAAGGTTTCTTTCTATTTCAGAACTGTCGGAAGCTAACGAATTCCGTTAAACTATACGGTTGAGTTTCATGATATTAACACAAGAGTATTAAAAGGATGTCTGAGAAAAATACGTTCAATGGTCACCTGCCAAATTAATCGCGGAGGAGTGCTTCTATGTCTTTTGGGAGACAAAATCATACCTAATCCCAATGGAAATCATGTCATCTGGGTAAGACCACAAGATAAAGCATTTCTTTCAACGGTTCTCTTCGGTTAAGGTTTGGTTTTGTGTTATGAAAATGAGAGACCAAATTTCGGGATATACGGAATAAAAATTCACATAAGAATTAAGTGAACAGTGATTTGTGAAAACGTGCGTCAATATCATGGTTGTTTTACACCTCGCAAAGCCAAAAAACAAAGAATATTGGTTCATCAGTTTCTCTGAAACCGCAAAACTAGCCATATCTCAAAAAGCTAAAACTAAAATGCCGGTTTTGTGACTGTTGTGTTTAAGTCACAAATCAACCCATATTAAAGATGTATAAATGCTATTTACCTGTTATATCTGCAGGAGTCAAAACGGGAAATATTGTCTTGGATCCTTTGGAATATCAACTTTTGGTAGTCTGGGGATAGTGATGCACCGTTACGGTTTTAGTTAACCGGCAATAAGCGACCGAAATTCGGGTACACCAGAAGTGGTAATCAATAAAATGAATGTGCAATTTGTTTATCATTCATGATGCTCAACCCGTCCTCGCTCTTTGAAGAAGCGTAATTTCTACACTACATTCAATTCGGAAGAGAAACTGGAACATACTTCTCTGATTTTCATACAGTCTTTGTATCTGTTATAAGCAATTGGACCTCCCTTTTGGGGTAGATAAATCCGGATATGAGACCATAAGCACCAGCTGTTTGCCCATTTTTTCCGAGAAACCAACTTCTTCGGAGTTCTATGGTAATGAATAGTATAGTCTTAGGTTGGACAGCCCGCAAAGGGCACCGTGGAATTACAATACCAATGATATGAGGGTGGGGGTGGAGGGAGGAGATTACAGTGGCGGAGTACCTCGGAAGTGTGCAGCGCCACTGATGACTGAGACACGAAAAGCCACCCGAGAGATAAATAGGAATTGGTTGCTTGCAGAGATGTGAAAACGAGATAAAATGATTTACCTATTTTGGTAGTCTTTTAATCTTACCGACTGGCAACCCCTTCGCACAAATTTCATAACTAGTTCTATGCATTTCCATAAATTGTTTACTAGTTATACTCAGTTATGTGGGTTACAATTGAGACTTTGAACGGGTTTAGTCATATTAACTCACATAACGAAAATTTGGTATGAGCATGCAGTAGAGGTCAACGAACGCGGATTTCGATTCTGAATTTTATAGTGGGAGAATGGAAAACTGAATACATTCGACTGTATTTTCGTTATGCAGTTACAACACGTTGCAGGAATGAGTTGTTTTTTTTCATTGTGCAACACCACTGAACAAAAACCGATATTTTCGTTCTTTTTTTGTTAGTCTCAGTAAAGAAGACCTAGTTATACAACCTTCAAAACAAAAACAATTGAATGACCGACCAATTTTGTTGCTTTTCTCTGTGCATCCCGGCAGTGTGCCCATCAATACCATTGGTTTCTTCTAACACTGTCAATGTTTATTCCATGGAAAACAAAAGTTGTTTCGCAATTATGTATGAAACTTCTGTGAACGGAGCTTATCTCTGCATCGTTGTAATACGGAACTTATCCGAGTGAACGAACATATACAGTATAAGGAAGATCAAACTGTTTTGGTTTCTCTATTTCGTATTTGACAGAGTGCGTTGTTTAATAATTGTTCAGGTTGAAAAAATCATTTGTCATTTTATAGAATGATTTTCTATTCTGTTCCATGCTGAAAACAGCAAAAATAAACCCTAAGTCCGTTGTGCAACAGACGCATTTGGCTCTACTTTCTTTAATAAATAAAGAAGATTTTCTTGACTTTCCCGCATTACTAATCCATTTTCCTGTATGATTGTACGAAGTCCCAATGAGTATTCAATGGCGTTTTCTGACTGTGTACTTTATTTGCTTTTCAAAAATTTGATAACGGATTCATACCATTCAACGATGAAAACGTCAAAAGCGCTTGTGGGATTCGAACCTAAGCACTGACACCTGTGCATCTGTGCTTCAGTCTTATAATATTTGGTTACCCTCAAACATTGCACAGTGCATGTTGTTCTACTAAAAGAATGCAAGCTTACTGCCATGACTGGTGTTCCCTGTGAACTAAGTTTCCGACCATGCAGATTATTTAATTTTCACTTTTTGGCTTATTTGCAAAACACTGATATAATCAGCTTGTGAAAAGACCTGGTAATGTACCGTTACAAAATTAGTTACTTACGGAAACAGTCCAGTGCTTTAAAATCTTTGTCTTGCTCTAAACATTAAACTGTTTAGATCGTCGGTTGGATCTGCATATTTCCACTGCTGATCGAACCTAAACTCGCTTTTTCGTTAGCCTTTCGTTTATATAACGAAGTAACGGTTGCAGGAGAATGTATTGATGCATTAAAATTAATCCTCCTTAGTAGGTTTTCTATCGATAAGTTATCTGTTTAATTATCAATGAAGAAGTGTGTATTCTTAAGTTTTAACTTTGTCCAGATAAAGTTTAATCCTAATTGCAAAACAACAAGTGAGCTGGGACTAGAAAACCTACTTTTCACACTGTTAGATTCATGAATATTACGATCACCTCTCTGTAGATACTATGAGAATAGCTAAATTTAAAGGTATGACAAATACAAATCATTTTTGAGACACAATTGTTTACCCAATATGTGCAATTGATAATCGGCTATAAATAATACATCAATAAAACATTATTGATCGTCACGGGAAATTACAGGAATGCAATTCATAAAAACACCTTTCGACGTAAACTGCCCAATATCCATCAAACGACAAACTGATGAAACAATGAAAACAGTGGGTGGTATGATGCATACTAACTTATTGTTAATAGTGCCTACTGTTATCAAATGATGGTTGCCTAACGATATCCTCTATTTTGGCTCATTCAAGTGACAGGTGTACGGTCAAGTCGATACCAGCAAGCTAAAAATGAAAGATGAGCGGCAGAAGACAACAGACTTTGTCTACTTAAAACACGATAATTTCCTGTCATACCCCAGACGAATGAACACCCTTCATTTGTCTTTAGTAATGCAGAAAATTGTGTTTTTAATTCTTTAGAGTGACTAGTTCACAAAAAAGCATCATGAAGTTAAAAAGACTTAAGTTTCTGTCTGAAACATAAATGAAAATAAACGCCGCGTTCATTGACCGGAAAGAGGTTAAGTTATCGGCAACATTCTCCGATCAAAGAAAGCAAGATAAGGCATTTTAACTGTTTAATATAGGATTGTGCGACATATAGACGCACACCGGTTAGGTTCATTCACGGCGATATTCATTCTCCCCAAACTTTCTACTACTATATTGATTAGTGAATCCAGCCATACCGAGGATAGTCAGCGAACGGTCAACTAAAAACATCTTTCCAGAATGCTATCTGATATAAAACGAAATGACCGAATGATCACCTTCACGTACGAATTTTATGCGGCTAATGCGCCTAAGCGCTCCCGTACGAGAGCAGTGATGTACAACAAGACACATGGAAAGAAGCAGGCACATACACACAAATAGGTACTGGTAACTGGAAGAAAACACCCGCCTCGAAATTTTGGGCTGCAATGTGCTAGATTCACACACATACACACAATCGAGCACCGAGGTGAACTATCAGCCGGTGCGGTATGTTCCCTGCGATTCACACAGCGCACATGGATGCCTCGCAGTGATAAACACACAAACGCGTGCACAGTAGGCAGTTAGTTACACGCAAATACAGAAATGATCCAGTCGAAATTCTTGGTCTGCACATACGGCCATGGAACTGAGAGGATAGATTTTCAGTGACATTTAAGTGCCATCTTTTAACAAGTGTTTTTTCCAATTCCAAGGTCTATTGACGTTCAGTGTCCGAATAAAACTTATTTGAATCAGAGAGAATGAATGGATCGATAGCATCCTAATATAAATTAGGTATTAGATGGTTTGAGTAAATCTATCTTTATGGTACAACCTCGATTGATAACTGTAGACCTTGTGAGATACAAACGGAATTTCATGGGAGTAACGGAGGATTTGGTTCAATTTCAAAGGGGAAATTCGTCGTGTATATGTCCAATGAAGCGTGAACTGAAAATCTAGGAAGCACTGTACAGCTGTTTCAACCTGGTTGGGTCGCATCAGCAGTACGAATCCATCGGCCCAACTGCGGAGCGAACCCGGGACCTCATGGGCAGAACGCAAGCATGCTACCACTATGCCACCGGGCAGATGATCAGACCGCGTTTTATTTTTCATTTACACAACCCATCTTTGCGAGCTTGTTGCAGACCACATACCTCGTTAATCTCAGCACTAGCCTCCCCAGTTGCGTCGATGAATTTGCACTGCTGATGAGACCCGAAACAGCTGTCCAGTACTTCCTAGAGTTTCGGTTGACGCTTTATTGGATATATACACAACGAATTTCCCCTTTGAGACACATGAAATTGTCAGTTTTTAAGAATTTTATCAGCCTTGAGTTTTAAACAATCCCTATTGACACTCTTGCCTTCAATCTTTATTTCCATTTATTACCGTCCTCTGGTTTGCAGCTAACATAATGATGTAATCAAATCTATTCGCAGTTCAATAAAAAGCAATTCATGATAATAGCTGTTCCTCGTCTTTGCTCGTTCAAATGCCATTTTCTTTGAAGTGGGTGGTGGTGGCTAGTTTGCTTGGTCTCAAAATTGTGACCCGGAACTCCCTGGTTCGAACCTCTCCACCGCCGTCCATTTTCTCTTTTTCTGTGTTTCCCCAGCAGCCTTTAGTATGACCACGGCACCTTTCCTGAAAGTCGGCTGTAAATTTCGATATTCAATAAATAAAAATGGAAGTAAAAAGACATTACTAACTGGGTATTTTTTATATTATTTATCACTTATGAAATTCATCAAACTTCCTTCCATGTGCTGTATGTCGTGGTAAAATAGGTCAAATTTTATGACGAAGTTATATTTTTTCCATAACATTCTCATATTTCATCTAAATTCGTCTGGAGTTGACTGAAAAAAAAAATAAAAACTATTTTGTAAGAATTTCAATGAAAAGTAGCACCATTCCGTTTATTTTATCTCGCATTCCATTTGCATTTACTGATCAGGAAATGAACTGTTGAAATATAGCCTAGATGCATACGTTAAGCGGTAATTTATGATCCAAAAGCTGCGTACTGCAAATGCCGTGTATTTTACAGCAACCCAAACCAAATACAACTTGTTTGGAACGTAACGCTGAATAGCTAACTGAAATTCCTGGTACTGATATTCATCGTATTTGATTATATCGAAATTCTCATCGACACTGCAGAGGAAAAGGCCCGTTTATTTCAAGGTTACGACTAACACCGATGATGGTGTTGGTACCTTCGGATCAGATATGGTGGTGTGACTTCAATGCACACACAGCTGTCAGTTTCAGATGGTCGCGATAGCTTATCGCATTGCGAACGTATATTTCCGGGTCAGGTGGAATTACCAGCCGGATCTAAACTATTCTATTTTGACGTCCATCCGCTTACCGATCTGCTTACCTATTTGTTGACCAGTTTTGGTGAGTCAATTCCAGTGTTACTAACTTAACTGAGGTTTGGTTTTCTGTTAAGTCTCATCGCTCTATGTTTCCGGACTCACGTTGCCGGATGCGATGGGGTTTATCCATTCATCACAAGGATGTGAATGGCAGTGCACAAATTTCAAATTGTCGCTGCAACTTTCTTTAGAATCCATTTCNTAGTAATAGCTATTGTTCGTATGGGTTTTTGGAAGAACGTTGGACTGAATACAAATGAAAATAATAGCAGAACTCATGTGGAAAGCAACACACAGATCGTCTTACATGATGCTAACAGCGCGTACATACCGTGGGATTCCGCTCACTGGTTGTGTTTTGCGTTGTTCACATTTTCTCCTTGGGTAATCCAAAGACTGTTTTAAGTCACAACCATTCATTTTTTAAACAAACAATAAGTCCAATATTAACATCAATGGAGTAATAATGTAAAAGCCAATACCGTTATATGTGATCATCGCATTTCACGGTACTCAGTCTGGTCTCAGTCAGTCGCAATTGAACAAAGATTAAGAAGCTCAACCGCAGATAGTGAAATCTAATAGCTTTATTCTGACACAGAATAATTGAGTTTCTATTTGGTCACATATAGGAATAAAACACATTAATCTCATCCATAAATATGTATGAATAAATTGAAACCAGTTGTAAAATAACATGAGTTTTAGGAAGTGGTCAAACAAGTTTAATAGAGCAAGAGCTCGTAATTTCGAAAAGACAGGAAATGACCTAGAGGACCCATAATGGCTAGGAAAGTGAAATAGAGAATACCGGCACGAAGGCATGAAGGACGCGTTTCCACTACTACTTCTGAAGCAACCGAATTCCTAAAAGTCCATTTCAATGGAGTGTACGCTGCAGGTGACAGAGTCGGATTACAGCTTCCATACCTTCTGCAAAGTGTCCCATGTCCCCAATTGAACACCGTTAACGTCAAATCTGAAACGATTAAAGCCAAACTATTGGCGGTGCTCTCCATGGGGTGACAACATCCGCCAACAGACCCTAATATTCCTGGCAAATTACAAATCTGAAATAATTGCTCATTTATGCCAAAACATGTTCGACAAGATAAAGATCTCTCCGTCCTGGAAACAGGGTATCATTTCACCTATTTACAAAGGGGGCTGCAGAAGTGATCCTGCTTACTACTGTCCAGTTACACTTCTTCCAATTCGGTCAAAGGTGATAGAATAGATTGTTGCTGATTCCCTGATGGAGCATTTCGAGAAGTGTAACATCTTTTCGGCCCAACACAAGTTGTGATGAAAAAGCTCGTGCACCACAAACTTTCTACTTGCACGATATGAGTGGACAAGATCAGTTGACGAGGGGGAGACAGTAGACACATTCTACTTATACTTCCATAAAGCTTTTGACAGTGTTAACCACTGTATACTGCTGCGAAATCTCCATAACTACGATGTTCGAGGACTGCTCCTTGACTGGATTGAAGAAGTTCTTCAACAAAGTACCGCATATGTTTCAGTTAATGGTTCTCTATCAGGGCCGACTGAGGCTGTCCATGGTGTTCTACAAGGATCCGTACTTGGTACGTACCTTTTCCTAGCATTCATAAACGACCTACCAGCTGCCTATCGAGAAAATGCATTATTATTCGATGATGACGCCAAAACACGGAGGACGGTACAATATCCTGAAGATTTTTAAAACCCTGCAGGAAACTCTCGACGCAGCTTACCGATGTTGTATCACTGATGACATGGAATTCAACGTTGAGAAATGCGAGGTTGTACCGTTTTTCATACTCACCTGGAACTCAGCCATTACCGCATTTTCCAAACGAAAAGAGTCTCGGAGTTATTGTTCTTGAGAATCTACGATGTTTCACGAAATGCGCAAGAGCGTCATCAAAGGCTATAAAGCACGCTGGACTGCTGAAGAGTGCTTTTGGATCATTCGAAGCAGCCCTATTATCCCGGTTGCTATCAGCATGCATTGGACCACACACCGAGTATGCTATACAGGCTTGGAATCCATGAATAAGTCGTGACCATAAGGCATTCGAACGTCCGCAGAAAACAGCAACCGAAATGGTCAAAGGGTTAAAAACTAAAACCGGCGGTGAAAGGCTGCGAATTCTCTGCATATTCCCTATTCAGCTATATAACGTCGAATTAGGGGAGATATGATCCTCGTTCATCAAATACAACATCAATCTAACCACCCATGAAGTAATGCACGAACACTATCCAGGAATCGTCACCTCAGAGGAAATCCGTTTAAACATTTGCTCAGAGAGAGTCAGCTAGATTGCACGCGTCATTCTTTCAGCCGCACAATTTGTATTACCTGGAACTCTCTTCTACTTCAAGTTGTTTGTGCACCGACCATCGATTCATTCAACTCACAACTCGATGAAGCATTGAAACACCTAACTTGAACGTTATAATTTGCTATCTAATTCTTTTATTAACCGAACCCAGTGTATAAATATCTGATGGGATTCGATAAGCATCAGCTTTGTAACTTACCCATTATAAAATTTGAATTTGAATTTTATTTAGGATTTTTCTCAATTTCATACCAAAAAATTCATTCAACAACGTTTTATTAATTACATAAGGGAAATGAACTCAAATGCCGGATCTCAATATATAAAACCGTATCAGGTGACCAGGTGATAGCTATCAAACAGTACTCTTCACTTTGCCGTTGGTTTCTAAGTCTAGAGAAGAGGGACGCCACTTATTCGAGGATAAAAATGAAAAAGCTGGCCTAAGATGGTCCGTGGCTAAATAAATTACGCTGACTTGACCATGAGGGAATGGTGTTCCTACAAAGAGCTATATAAATCATTCACCCGGGAACGGTACTTGAGAAAACGCCATGTAAGTGTGAAGTCGAATGCAATATCAACAAATTTTGATACTTTCCCACTGAAAGACTGAAAGCTTTGCGTAATCGTTTACTAATTTTGGTAATCTACGGTACCATGTGTTCGAACTCAGGTTTCTCTTATTGGAAGGGGAAATGTTTACAAGTGTATTATGATTGAACTTAAACATAAGTTCCTTTTTACTTGGAGTTCCGATATTATTTGCCACGAATTAGCTGTGACCACCTGCTTTGCTCTAGTCGAGGTTGACTGGTATTGCTTATCGTCCTCATTGTCAATGAGGAATGCTACACGTGAAAGTTCCAAACAATGAGGGGGCACTTGGAAGCCCTAATTCACCACATGACAATAGTTTTAATTAAAAAAACATTCGGTATCACAAATGAGTTCCTGATCCAAGTACCTGTTAGCTGCAACAGACAGATAACTTCTGAGTACAGATATAGTATGCAAACTGCACTCATCCTGAGCCAACACCGGATTTTCAAACCGATATCTGATCCACACTTTTGAACGGGCTCTGAATGGAACGCTGAAAAAGAGATGGTGTAGCAACATGGCCCCATAGGAAAAGAGGGAAACGCAAGGATGAGTGCGTGAATGATTGACATGCGTAATTTGGACAACGGACTGGACCACCCAAATAAAGACTGCAGAAAATCCATCGGTGTGAAACGGCATAGGCAGTAAATTGGAGGACCTCATTCAATTTGTTGCCTAAATCATTGCTATCGGATTAAATATTAGCTTGTGATTAAGCTGAAAGCGCGAGTTTGTGATGAAATTCAAACGTCTTTGGACAATGAAATATCAATAAGTAAATGTGACTAAAATGACCTTTATTCGGTTAAACTTAGTAAGAAAGAAACAGTTTTTCAACAGAGGAACACGTTGGTCTTACTAACTGTGTGAGCTTCATCAACGAGAAGCTTCGACATGATGGATCATTATAGCAGTTAGTTTACCTTCATATGAGATCGCACCAATGTCTATCGATAAAATATTGCTCGATTCAGATTGAGAAAATCTACCAAAGTAAAAAATGGGTTTTGCTTATCCCAAATTCCTAGGCTTAGTGGCAATAGACTATCACAGTTAGTTGCTGGGGTGAACTTTATCAGGATACGGCTTGTAAGGAAGTGGGTTTATACGCATGTTTGAATGAGTGAATTATTAACTTATTTTTGATTGATGTTGAGTTTATCCAATCGACTCAAGTTAAACCCCATGTCCCGTTGTATTGAACCGGGTCAGGTGGAAAGTCTCTCCATCAGTCACGGTTGTGTTCACAAATTCAATGTTGATGTGTCCTTTATTTAGTAAGCAAATGAGTACACAACGAATGAAACAGTAAGTTTATATGTAAGCCATAACATCACCTCTTATTCCACAAATTAAGCAAGGGAAAAACAACAAATCATAAAATCAAATCATAAAATACTGATGACTTGCGTAGTTGAAGTAATGTCTTCCGGATCCGAGTAGAAGAATGTTCTTTTTTCCTAACCTCCGAAGTGCAGTTCCGGAAAGATCTCTGTTTCCATAATCATTTTGATTTGAGACGCGCAAGGTTTGGTTGGCAGAATTCTAAGAAGCGACGCATAAACCCGTTTATTGGTCACTCTTGGTGGGCTAACGTTTTCAATTTTCAAGGATGAAACGAATCTAGACTCACCCTTTTTCCTTTTTAGTCCGATGAATCCTTCCTGTGTGATGAAGGCGGTGCGACCTTGCGGCACAATTATGTGAATCTTGACACGGGCATGCATTGTGAGTTTCCTCTGCTTTCCTGGTCCCTATAAACGGAACCAACGCATTTTGTTTCCGACATATTTCGGTGCCGAGGAGTTGGATCAATTGGCAAATGTTGAGTGCCTTCTTGGGGTCACTTTTATAGGCATTTTGCTGCACAATGGAACACAAAATACGACCATAGGTGTCACTTGAATCAATAATGCACACGCTCTCAGCGTATTTTTCGGTTTTCGACCGACTGGTTTGTCAGAGTTGTTTGCTAACTAGAGTTATAGCCGAGACATTTTGAGTTTGTGACTTGGAAATCTTATGAAGTTCACTTTTGTGTGCAATCGACTCCACGACATGTGCATTAGTGGAGGGCAATGAAGGTTCAACGGATGCATTACTCGTTCGAGAGCTGTGGGACTCAGCACTACGTGTATCATCAGAGTTTTTTGTAGGAGCCTCCGGTGCACTCAGAGAGCACTTGAATTCAGATATCAAACGAGCCATTTTCCCCAGTATCTGTCTAATGTAGCTATGGCATCCTTCAATGATTTGTCAGCCAAAGAGTAGCCTGCCTTCGGTACCGAGGTACAGTCGTAGTAATTTACCGCACAATTGGTTTGTAATTTTCAGTGAAGGATTGGATGCACGCAAAAAAGCAACGTAATCTACGAACATAAAATTCCATGTATTTCAAGCAACATCGGATGGTTTGAGAGCACGGTCATTCCAAAATTGATGAAAGATAAACGGTAAACCAAATATTTTGCAGGTTCAGTGGCCGCTACGCCAAATGTTGTGTCCCTTATTTAGTAGGCAAATGAGCACACACGAAGCAGTAAGTTTATTGTGAACAGCAAATATGTAGCCGGTACACAAACCTGGGGACAAGTGGGAACAATCAGCGTGTAGAAAAGTAGGCTGGCAGGCAGAGTCCGGCTCACACGTCGCAGTACATGAGAGTGCTGTCAAGCCGGTATTCAAAAAATCAGTCAATCGATCAACCGATCGATCGATCAATCAATTTGACCACAGGCATGTATGAACACAAATCACTCAGTTGTAAGCCATAAAATATGCTAAACACTTTTCAGCAAGATTTTCATTCTTCTCCCGCCATTTCTAAATACTCAATTCAAAACGGGTTTACCGTCTCCATAGACTTGTTATAATGATGTTGCCACGGATAGGTTGCCGCGGCGAGCGATGTTTGCCAAGGCTGGTAGCGGATGGAAAAGGATCAAGTGTGGNCAAACTAAGACCTGGCATGAGGGTATGAAAACCCTAACCAGGAGACTAGGTCACATAGGCCCCTTTAGGTTCCCTGCCTAGGGGCCTCGGGATGATGGTCACCAATGGTTAGAGACACTGAGTGATATGGCTGGGTGTCGCAAACAGTGACGTTCGTGCATCCACTTATTATTCCCCTACTATTCTATATGAATTCTCCATCTTTCTGCTTGAATTTGCTTTCAACATTCCGATCTTCATTCTGCTCTTTGATCCAAATGTGGCACCAAAACTCAGCAACTAAAACCGGCGCGCGAAAGTGCAGGGTTAACGGTTGAAACTGAAACTACGGACACTTTTGATAAAGTCTTTCCCGTTTGCTCATATCCACGTAGCCCTGTTAGGTGATCCATTAACTTACAAGTAGGCTCATATCACCCACGGCTCATAGAGCAATGTTAAAAACTCAATGAACGGTCTTGCTGCATGACTAATTCGTTCCTTTCCATCAACAAAATGGAACCATAATATCGAATTTGTTGCTGATTATTCATCATTCCTTGAATTAATCACTAGGATTATACTAATTTTAGCTAGAGGTTTTCTGGTGTAGTGCAACCAAATGTGCGGCATTTCCCTCCATACCAGCCCACACAAACTACTATCGACAAGGTTGCCAGTAGAATGATGTGTTTTCGTTCTTCGGAGTGGGAGGGTATATTGCCTACAAAAATCGATATTAATAGCAGTACCAAATGCAGGACCGAAAACAGCACGACGGTCGCGAAGTAGTAAATTTACAAAATAATATATCACATAGTTCCAATATTTTCCATTTTCATTGGTACGGAAAATTTTCTTCATCCGATATGACCAGGAAATTTACATCTATCTAGCTATTTGCATATATATATATCTTTCTACTCGTGTCCCGTGGTATAAATATATATCTGCCCATTCTTGTGTTCTGTTCTAACATATGGTGCACTCTTGACGTTCATGCCTGAGATAGGAGCAAAAATATCAGTTGTTTGGAAGGTTAAACAAGAATACGTGGGTAGGTTTTTCCAAATCACGGCTACAAGATCACTGATTCCCCCAGATTCAACCAAGTAAGACCCATACCGATTAAATGATGTATCATGAGGTATTTAAAACTTTTTGCACCATAACTAATTGAATAATCGAGTGAACAACTGTTCCGTTCTAGATCCTGAGAGTGGAAAGCTGTATATGAGGTAGTAGTTGTCAGTGAGGCAGCCACCTTCAAGAAATAATAAATGCTAATTTACTGCGCACCTGTTAATAAATCCCAAAATGTAATCAAACCAATAAATGAAGGAAAATATGGACATTTTCAGACATCTTCCGTGAGTGGGCCCAGACGTGAGTACCATATTCGAACAAAAATTGTTCACCTCCACAACACATTGTACCCATTACGTTAGCAAAATGTATCTTGTTGGCTATTCTACCATATTTGCGAATGTAATGAAAAATGAACTGATTGATGAATGCTCTGATATCAGTTCTTATAATGCCTGCCTCAATAAGGAATATTGTGTTCTTTACCTTTTACACGGATGGTAGCTAAGTTATTACAGAATATACGTCTTCAAGTAAATTTGGTTTTCTGCACTTACCACAACCCATTGGAGAGCCCATTTGACACTAGCAATGGATATCACAAATCTCGATACTCTGAACTTACGTTATTCATCCATTGTTTTCGTTTTATCGAGCCATTATTGATGAAGGTCACTGATATCAATGTCCAAGGTGCTAGCTATTTCGGCACCCAAGTCTACAGTCTACAGTTCGTTTTTACGATCACGTGATGTACAATGTGCTTTCAAACTGACAACCTTCAATCCAAACCAAACGGGGGCAGATACCTATCAAATCAGTGCACTTTTACTGTCCTTAATTCACATGCAATGCAGGTTAACTTATCTACGTCAGATTGATTTTCCCAAGTGGCACCAAGAACCACGAAGCATATTTAGGAGCGGTAATATTGCAAGGAAAAGAGGGCATATTGTGTTACTATTGACCAACAGTTCATCAATCGGTAGCAAGTAAAAATCTTTCTTGTGGCAGTATATTTTTCCAAATGAGAGCTGAAAATTCGTTACAAGATTTTGCTTTTCGCTCATTATACAAAGGAAGGAAGTATCATAAGGGGAAAATAGTCCGTTTGAGTTTTTGTTTGAATTAGGAGTAAAATTTAAAAATTCCCTTCCAGTGCCGTTAGATTCATCAAAGACAAAACTGCACCTGTTTTTCCTAAAGCCGTCAATGCATTTAATTTTCTTAGCGTGATAATAAAAGAATTAAGAAGTTTCTCGCCTATCCTAGATTTTTAAAACGACTTATTTTGCTCCGCATGCTTCATGTGAGTGCGGAGTTTCGAGGGGTTGAAAAACCGTAGCTCATGGAAAGAGTGAGGAATCTTCTGGAACACATGTAATGGCAATTCGATGCAAAGAAAAATCTCAGATATAAAAGATAAAATATGTGGAAGTTATCTGTTGTCCAACTTGAACCAAGTTGAATAAATCCCCAAGGTGGAAAACTACACAGTGAATGACCGGATCAAATCCATTATGAGTGCACATGTGTTTTAATGATTCTTCTTGCTTTTCAGACGTCCGTATCTGGTACTTCCCTTTCAAGTTCAAGTCCATAAATTAAGGTAATCAAGGTGTTTCCCTTAGGTTTATCGTAGACATATTGTTGTACTTTTTCCGGGTAGGATTCTGTTTCATTACGTTAACAGGATGCAAATAAGTATCCTAAGTTGAAATATAACTGTAAAGTTACCACAAGACCTCAGTTTATCCGTAAATAAGCGCGTTTTTGTGTCACGGTTAGCATACCGCTCTTCTTTGAGCAATCGGTTTTTCAGCGGATTTTGAAAAATAAAGTTGATGGCATTGTTGGCACACAGAGTGAGATAAAACATTGAGTAAAAAATGGCGTACCGACAATGGCACTATCTTCATAATTCATGAATGGAACCGTTGTATTTTGTTTCAGCAAACCAGCTCTGCTCTTCCTCGGTATCTGTTATTTAACAACACCTTTTGTCAACCCTTGAAAAACGAACAAAAGAAGGACCGGAATATCCATACTTTCAAAAAAAAATGTGAAACACTTGGAACATAAGAAAAGTGAATGTATTATCCATCGCTACGGTCCGTGGCACTTAGCAATGTCAATGGTGGAAGCTCATCTTTGTTCAAGCAAATAAAGAATTACCCAATCTCAAGCTCAAAAGACCATACTTGACTGCGCTTTCTGCTCTGCATTTCCATTGTTTCAGTTACAAACCCAATCTGACAATATTTGATTTCCCTCAAACTAAACAGACCCAGGAAACAGACAAAATGGCCGTTTGCGAAAAGATCACATAACAACAGCTTACTTGTTGAATCCCGAACTGAATCGTTACTCTCAGTGAGAAGTGGATCATTTTGATTAGATTTCGCAGGTTATGACATACTCCATGTGAGTCCATGAGGCAAAATATACTGTGACCGATGTGTTGCTCATACTGGATGATAACGTTATAATGGGGCAGTTTGATCTCACAGGCAAGACAGTACGCTATTACGCGACTTAACCACATTCATCAAACTCATGCAAGGAATTCGTTTTTACCAACCGTCAATAGCTCAATCCACAATGATTGATCTGCTTGTTAGTGTCCAATTCTTGGCGTTATAATTTGTGTCCTGTACGTGAATTTTAATTACTAGAGCAAGTACGTGAACGTTACCATGTAATCCTTGTTGCCTGACTTGGGAATTAATTACCTAGTTGTCCAGCTACCCTACTCGAGGCTGCGTGATATAACGCTGATATTCCTTGTATAACTAAACCCAATGACATGGAAGATAATGAAAATATCAAATTTCTTGGTAAAATGGCATTTCTCGAATGTTGTTTCGTTTGTGTTAGTCCATTTGATTTTCATAAACAACAGCTACTATGATTGCGCATCAACAGTGTCACTGCAAACAATTTGACCACAATATCAACCCGAGTGATACCCCTATAAGTTCCTTGCTTCATCTGTCATCATTTTTACATCAGGGACTGAAAATGAGGATGTCAAATCTTTTGTAAAAATCTTTATTTCCCAGAAGAAGTGGAAAAGATGGTGCAGTGGATCGATCAGAGTTCGTCGGCAATTTTTGGATAGCTCTGGTGGTATCCCATCTTCTCCAGGGCCATTTTGATTTTAGGAGACGTGATTGCATTGGCAATTTCTTTCCTACTAGGTGGGTAATAATTGATGTTCTACGTCTCCGAACTGCTAAACACTTGTGGACAGCAAGGTTGGTTTGATGGGTGATTGAGCAGCCCGTCGAAGTGTTCAACCAACCTTTGCATTTTCTGTTCATTCCCCTCAATAAGTTGGCTACTGGTGCTGCGCAGCAATGGCTCCGATGTCTGTCTCTTTCCCGCTGTGACACGGAATAGACGAAATAGTTTTTCAGAGACCGCCGATACGGTTGTACTCTCCATGCTATCTACAGTCGCCTTTCAGCATTGTTTACGGTCCCTCTTGATGAAGCTTGTGGCTTGGCGATATAGGATAAGGAATTCATCAAAATTTATCACCTGTAACTTTCCTTTGAGACTAACTGCACTGTATCCTCGGAGATCCAGTAGCTTTTGTGGCAAAGAGTCTTTCTTAATTTTTCCAGCGCCGCTTCCTTAATGAGCGTTTTCAGCGTTTTGGTTACCACGTTGCTCTAGCCAGTACGAGATCGCAAAGCGCGTCGCTTCCAGGGAACACGATTTAACGTTATTGCACGATCCACCAAGAAACTTGGAAATGCGGTACTAAGTGACGTCCCCAGCGTCGTTCGGCCTTTGTTCGAGAGGGCTTTTCTAATCCTTACACAATCAAGTGCAGCCTGCAAGGAAACAGGGTAAAATAGTTGGTAGCCGGTGATCATTGGAACGGTTCATACGCCTTTCGGATGGCCCAGCTCCAGTCCAGGATACCAGCGTGTCCGCGAAGTCTGTGTGCCGATATCTAGTGGTTATCTCATATACGTCTCAAAGCTTGCCCTACCCGGTGAGTAGGCAAGTGACGATAGATAGCCTTATGCGGTGCTGAGCCTCATTGGCACCCACCACGAGACTGTCAGAAGAACTTTATGGCTTTTAAAAGAGATATCGGTTACCGGGCGGAAAACCCCTTACTTCTTTTCACATTGCCACTGATCTTCTGCGACTGACTATTCAGTGGGATGGCCCCCATCTATTCACTGGTATCCGCCAAGTTGATCGTTCTCCCATCCGCGACCAGGAGACGCTCTTGGTAGCAATCAGCTTTGCTATCTGTAGACAATCCAATGGGTACGGTCCGAGTTCGATTTGGTTTGAGAAAAGATTCTTTGTGAAATGACACGGTGTTGACCAATAAACACAAACTCAGATTCAGGGGTTTCAACCGGGAAAGGTTTTCGGTTCACGCTCCTGCTGAAACCAATGCACATTTTGCTGATGTCACGATATGAAAAACGGTTGTTCATTGTTTTTTGTCCATCGTTGAAAAATTATTTCCATTGCAAATGAAATCGTTTGCTTTTGTCCCTGAATTGCACAACGGACAAATCAATCCGCACAGAATCAGTGCAAATTATTATGCCCAAAAGAAGACAAACACTTTGAAAAATCAGGCTGATTGGACTCTCACCTACGTACTCCTACATAATTCAATGGTGACCCTGAGGATGTTGACCCAAAAGATCTGTCAGTATTGAACAGTTATCCAGATAATTGGTGGTATCAAATGAGACATGAAGTGATAAGAGTATGTGATGGGAACAGCTACTCTAAACCGATAGATTATAGTGTCGCTGAGGGCGCATTCTGTCCTCTGTGTTCCCAACGTTTGTCTAAATCTAACGTATGGATCCGAAATGTTGATTTACATATTAGCGGCCAAACCCCGGCGTGCCATTCGAATTAAGGTTGAAAACAATCGAAACCTAAATATCCGGTGATTCAACGTATGAGTGCTTTTGTCTGAGACAACGGTTGCAAAGGAAATCGTTCCTGGGAACACATGGATATCTGGAATGAATTTAAAGCCAACGAGCGATAAAATAACTCCTAAAGATCCATCAACAAGCGCAGAACAACAGCTTTCTCCAATTCAGTCAGCATTTGGTGATGCTAAGACCAGTGATGCACCTTTTAAAAAACCGGAGGAAGCTGGAGAATACTCTTTCACGGTATTTTCATAAAACTTCATGATTCTCATGGAGCCAGCTCATCCCCTCCGAAGAACCAGCAGTAGCAAACCCAAAACGAAGCCGCTGGTCTTACAATCAAGCATGGGCCTACAGAGAAACAGAAAAGCTGTAAAACTAAAGGTTTGATCAGTGAAACGAAATGGAATGCAACCCGACAAGCTCACTATATTGTGACATGATAAGACTCGAGTGAGATCAAACAGACCAACGAGAGTGATAGGAGACCAAGGCTGGATAGACGGTCAATCAAACTGAACATCACAGAAGTTGATCATGTACTGACAGACTGCAACAGCCGTTCTAGATTTTTCTGATATTTCTTTGCATATACTGTCTACATTGCACGATATGTGCTTGCTTTCGAATAAAGCCATATGGTTTAGTGCCAGGTTTCGCAAAGTAATTGTTTAGCACACTTAGCGGAAGAAGATGAGTATAGAGCCAGAAATTGACGGGATACCGTTTTAAGTATCTACTTTATGAAAGTATTCAACTAGAAGTCTGATGAGGAATATATTATGTCAAGTTCAAGTAGATGTTCATGAAAACAGACCATTTGGATGGCTCAGTCAGAAGAGAAAAAATAGGAAATTCAGACACTCTATAACCTATTAGTAATTTATTATAAATCTAGAAGAGTACACATAATTTCTCTCATTTGTCTTTTGGGGAAGAGACAGTATCTTAATAATCTTGTGCTTTTTCCATAAGTCCTTGTCAATATTCCAACACTTTCGTAAGCGGGTTAAGCATCGATCATTTTGAACATATTCCCAAAAACCAGTAATCGTGCAGGAATCACTCAACGCAGCTTATCAATGGTCTGAGGACATTGAATTTAATGTTTCTAAATGCTAAGTCCTATCCCTACGCCACAAGCGAAAATTCTCGTATCTCCTCGGGGATCTGCAGCTACCATATACTTCTAGTAAAAAGGCATAGGTATTGTTGTTCAAAAGGATTTAAGCTGCTCCAACAACTGTGCTAAGTCTCCGTTTGCTGCTACGAAGAATGTCGGCTTACTTCGGCGAGTCTTTGGCTGGTTTGAATCATCAATATCCCGACGTTTGCTATCAACGTACATTCGACCCTACACAGAGTAGGCCATCCAAGCTTGGAGTCCATGGCTTCAACGTGATCGCAAGATGCTTGAGCGTCCACAAAGGATGGCTACCAAGATGGTCAAGAGATTGCAATACCTGACACACGAGGACAGATTGCGATCATTGGGACTATATTCTGCTCAGTACCGCCGAACTCGAGGAAACTTGATTTTGACGTAACAAATAATGCAGAACCCAAACTATCCGTGTCGATCGCTGCTCATGTTATCGAAAAATGTACACCTAAGAAGACACCGTTTCAATCTACTGATTCTCAAATGTTGATTTGATTGCCGGTGCCAGTCTTTTGCTGTCAGAGTATGCAGATCTTGGAACGCCCTTCTATCTTATGTCGTTTGTGCACCCACTGTTGAATCTTTCAAGCAGAGACTCGACGAAACCTTGGCACACCTCACATTCGTACACCACTGAAAACAAACGGAAATTCACTGTAACCTACATTCTCTATTATCTCCTACCCGGAAATCTATGTGACTCCTTTTTCGATGTGTGACGATTCATCTGTGTAAATATCCTATGGGACAGGAGAAGCACAAGCTTGTAAGTTATTCCCATGATAAAACTTTGTATTTGACTTTGAAGAAGCAAGGCGACCCAGGGCACCACACAATTTTCAGCGACCACGGACAACAAGATACAGAAGATAATTTATGAGATTAGCACCACAGTGATGGGTGTCCAATGCGGATAGTTATGTGGTTTATTTTACACAATGTGATGTAATATGCAGAACTAGCACAATCAGATCATCTCCTCAGTCACAGTATGTCATGCAATGCATTTACCACATCAGAACTACGAGGTTTATTAGTGCAAATTACAACAGACATTTACACCGATACAAGAAGGCATGCTATTTTCTCATTTATTGTATATTTCACCGTGAAATGGGGCAGAAACAACACTGCTTAGCAAAGAAACCTTTTCCTGATAATTACCCTCTCGAACCCATTAGGGCAGCATAACAAGGAATTAGGTCAAGTGCATTAAATCATTTACAAATGATTCCACGATTACAATTGGCTGTCATGTATGTTTGCGAAAAGAAATTTAAAAGCAGACTGTGTCTGAAGCACGATATGGAGAACATTTTGGCTGAGTATTTTTCGACTTCTGGTTTGGTTAACAACCTGATAACATATTGCAAATTTTTCAAGTAGAGGGGCATCTATATGTGTAACGTCAGCCGAAGAACCAGTCGCATACCCTTTAGATATCTACAGAAAAAATCATTCCAAACGGCACACTTTCCTAGCAGGCAGTTGAGGTGTTGCTAAACTTAATTTAATTCAAACGTACTAATGAAACCTACGAGTAGTAATAACGGCCGATTTTAGAACGGGAGAAGTTACAATCAAAACTATCATCAAATTCAAGTTGCTGTGTGGAGAGCAGATTCTGTCTAACAATGAATACAAAACACGCTCAGAAAACACTTTGTCATATATTAAATAAAGATGATCCCGGCGAAAGTGAAGTGCAACTTGAAAATGTTTGCTTCCAAAATTACTGGTATGAAAACAAAAACGTTTGTTATAGATAAATCGTGTGAATTCTTCCCTCGAGTGTGAATATTCTTATCAATTGCGACTGATTACGAAATCACTCGACGGTACCACAAAAATCGTTCGGGTTCCTTAGCCGCCCCACTAAAAAGTGGAAGATGAACCGATCAGATTTAAGTGAACGTGATAGAATCCAGTTGCACTACTCCATCCATTGTTAACTAACCAAATGAAACGCCAGAGAATCATATCATAATTTAGTGTATCTGTTCAATCACAAAATCACCAAACAAAGTTCACATTAGTGTAGTAGTTTTGTTTATAATCCATTCATAAATGTGGTTCTTTTCGATTGGTGGATGAAATCGCGCCCAGTGTTCAACAAAAATCATAATGCTAGCATTCTATTTCTATTGATGTTTTCATGGTCAATGAATTCTTTGAAACCAGGTGTCTGAACTTAAAATGGATAAATATATACAAAATAAATAATAGTGGAATTTATCTTTCTAGCGGCGGCGTTTTCTCTTAAAAAATCATTCTACCGACGCACCAGAACTGAATTATCAAAGCTGATCAATAAACTGAAGAAAGGCGCGACACATTTTTATTCTTTGCTGACATTGTTTGATTAAAGAAAAACGTTGAAAATGGCGAAACGAAATACGGCAACCCACTACAATTGTTATTTAGGCTGACCCAGCTTATAATTTGAAACATTCGTTTCGACACCAAATTTGACATCAAACTGTTGAATTCAAGTTTTAGTTGAAATACCGGTATGGCATGGAAGTGCACGAAAAATGGTTGTTTAAACTGAACTAAAATGATGGCTTTTTCAGGATTATCATGAATATTTCGTTTGAGAGCATGTTTTACACATTTATCGATTGTAAAGTAGCAGAAAGTTGCCCAGGATCGCAGACTTAATCTCTTAGCATTGTGTTTATTTTGTATCGAGAAATCAACTGATACATCGCCATATGTTAAAATAACAATTCATTTTAATCCAACGTGCAGACACAAAGTGGACTCCTACTTCAACTCGCCATAGGCATGAATCATGCTAGTCGCGTTTATGGATACAATGTCTGAAGTGAAGCGTCAAAGGCTGTGCATGTTGTTTATAGGAAACTGAAATTAATGAAAATTTAAAGAAGAGCAATGAATCACCGAGATGTCTGCTATTTAGCAAATAACAGCAATGACATATTTCATTCATTCACGAATTCCGTGGTCTTGGATATATGATAGTCTGCTTCCATTTTTAATTACATATGAATGCCATCTGTAGAAGTGGATTTATTTAGGAAAACAGCAGAACAAGCTTCTAGAAAATGTCATTGACCGTGCACTTTTTCAGGCTAATCCCGCCTGATCGGAAGTGACCTAGATGATCGCGTTTGACTGCCCTGAATGAATGTAAGGTACCGCTTCCTGACGAAAAGTGGTCTGCCATATAAGACACGTGATTGATGAATAGCAATCGGCAGGGCGTTGGGCTCTTTATTCCAAAAAATCTATTTCGAAACGATTGTGTACTTCTAGTTCAAGGCCGTACATAATAACCAGCACGCTGAATTCCAATAAAGTCTCTACTGGTCCTAGACACTGACAGGAATTGTAATAAATCCACCTGACTAAACCACAAAGAAAAGCACAGGAATATCTTAAACAACCAATTTCATCACTCAGATATCCTAATTTGGCTATTTCTTACATCCCATTTGAGAGAAACTCAGGAACCCCGCAGAATTCGAATCTAATCATGGACAATCTATGTGACAGCAATACTGTGAGAGTACTGACGCTTACGTTTTGAATGAGTTAATATTATTAAAGAGACTGAGACAGTTTCCATGCGCAGTGATGACAGCATTCAATTGATGACTCCTTGTATCCATTCACACTGTGTTAACCCAATCAAACCTTTCAATAAGGAGGTATAAATTCACTAAAAATCCATCTTATGCTGTATAGAACAGTTACTTCTGACTTGTTATTTTTTTCCTAAGACTGGTGTTTTTTTACTTACCGAGAGACCTTTCCCTTGTCTGTCAGCAAAATCTTCAAGGGTGAACTGTTAACTATACGTGAAGTCAAAGAAGCTTACCCTCTGTGTCAGAAGGGTACATCCACAGGCACTGAACAACTGACCCCTCTCTCTACAATAAAACCAGATCAGAAGAAATACGTACTATACAGACGAAGAAAAACGTAACATGGAGCTTTTGTAACTTCAGATCTTTCAATTTCTCTCTGTTTTCGTTCGAACTCTGGCTAGGTTAGTCATGCACAAAGGTTAGAATAACTTGTGTGTGTATTGAGATGATTTACTTACACTAAGGGAACGATCGCCCATATTAATTACCACTTCTGCTGTCTGGTGCATAAAATGTTTGGAATAAGAAGGGTTTCCCATTAGTAGAAGAGGAATATTCTTGAAGCTGATGAACGCGAGNCGCGAGTGAAGTTCGTTCGCACGAAATCAACTCGCAGGGAAATGTATTGTGCAAAAACAATAATTCGATTCGAAATATGAGGTGGGTAGTTTCATATTTATATCATGTAAAGAATTAATCAAATTTGGTTCCCTACAATCAACTGGACTAAACAATAACCTTGTCTAGATACAGTTCTGCCCAGTACAAATCTGATTATTATAAGTTGTACTTTGAGCTTTTGCACGTCTTGCTAACAAATTTAATCACAAAAAGTTAAATATATTTAGGGGTAATCATTCGTTGAGCTAATCCATTCGTATTTACTCTCACCAGAGATACAACAAGATCGGATGACTTGCGAAACCCAATCACGATCTTAGCTCAACATTTTATCAACTTATACTTGGTTCTACGTCCTTTCCTGCACTCCGGAATGATGACGCTTCAATTTCTTTGAATGAAAAACGTTCAGCTCGAAACCGATTCACAATTATTTACCGGGTAGATATTTGTAATCCAGCAGAAATCCAAACAACTAAGAACAAATTGTATATCTGCGCTTCCGAACATGTTATAATAATTTACTAAACAAAAAGTCACACGAGTACAGGAAAAAATGAATCTTCTATGGCCAGACCACCAAAGACCGGTAATATCCAGGTTTTTAGTGCAATCCCATACGTGCAAAAAATAAAAGGTTATTTCGGCAGTGTGTGTGCATCATTCAAGTTGGAAAGTTGAACCAAACCAAGTCTCACATTTTTAGTTTTCTTCACTGCTTATATGTTCGTGTTAAACCGAATATCGGTCGGAAAACTCACGTTGATTTTACACAGTCGGATAATGAATCTTGCTTATTTTTCGGTTTTATTACATAAACAGTAATCACCGAATATTTGGCTCTGCAGATGCAAAATTATTCATTATTTCCTAGAAGCAAATTTGAACCCAAAATCCAAAATTGCTTTCATATTTCTGGGAAAATACCATTTTTGTACCTTCACATCTGCTATTAAATGTTTGCTTTCCGCATTTCATGAAAAAAGACTTTTCGAGGAAATTCAGGCTAGCTTTGAATATTCACGAAAATGTTTTACCAAACGTTTACTAATTTGTATTCATTTTCATCGATTGTGCCTGAGTGAGGTGCATTTTGAATAATATGGTGGATGAGCGTTAAGGCCGATCGTGGTCATATCTGGTAATCAGCCAAGACAGTTGGGTGAACAAGCCCCAGTACTCTGGATTGAATCTCGTTAGTTTTGTTGGATGAACTTATGATGTCCGCGAAGAATGAAATGTTGGTTCCATAGGTTACGCTTTACGAACACTCTTTAATGTTGATTAATTTCTGGAAAAAGATTAAAAAGAAATAACAATTCAAGACAACCGCTCTAATTGAATGTATCTGTGCGTTGCTGTTCAAGATACAGGCAGAAAACAATACGACAGATTAGGAGGAAAGACTTTCAAGAGAATGAACATAAACGAAAGATTAAAAAGGAGACGATCGGTCACTGACAGACTATATGCCTTACATTTTTGTTTTTTCCGGGGATTTACAATGACTCGCACGGAAAGCGTTGAGTGAACCAAATACTTTACCTCGCTCTCAGCAACATCAAAAGAACAATAACAGATGAATTAACCGGTCACGTTTAATATAGAATGCGTGTTCAAAAGCGGTTTATTTGTTTAATATAGGTCGATTTTGATAGAAAAATAAGTAGTATTGATCTGAAGAGATAACTTTAAAATTTATGCATACATCTATACTGTGTTTGGTTAGTAACGAATTTGTTACTTTCGTACTGATAAAAAATAAAAGGGTAAGCTTAGGATTAGAAAACGAATATTTGCTCGTTTGCCGAACAAGAGTAAAACTGATTAAGCGTTAGTTAAAATACTTCTGGAAATGAGTCCAAAGTAGATGAACTTGTTGGATTCCATTTTATAGTCTAATAAAGATCACAATCTGCGAATGAAAAACATGTATTTTTCCACTGCCATTTCTCCGTTTGAAATTTACAAATGACTGTGGGATTTTATAATGCATTCTGCTACGTGTTTCTTAAAATTACTTTCTTTCACTAAACAGATAAAAAGGACAAACTGTTTAAGAAAAAAACAGGGTTACTATACACCTCATTAAATGGAAAAAAACAGTTTTACCGGCGAAATTTGAGTTTACATTCTCTAAGGCAATATATTATTCACCTAAATCATTTAGATATGGCCGTACACGGTATACTAGGAAATCCGTTACTTTATACGTGGAAGATATTTCACAGTAAAGGTTTCGAATAAGGTTACATGAAGTCAACTTAATGATGAAATGTATCCAGTTATTTGGGTGATAAACACAAACTGCAATGGTTTTGGAGTAGAGTTCTGTTTTTAATTAAGAAGCATAAAAGGGTTATGATGTGTTGAAACAACGTGAACTTGAAAAACGTTTACATTTGGAGCAATTTAATGGAAAATGTGAGATGGGATGAGCACACAAACTTTTGAGAAAACGCATGAACCACACTAAGGAGTGTTATTCCCTACCGGATTTTGTCAGAAAGAGCTGTAGAGAGAACTTTACAATAAAAAATGAGCAAAGAAATATAAATACATGAGCCTAAATTGAGAAATTACCATTCCTTCGAACAAAGCCAAATCTTTAAATGCTATGATATGACTGAGGAACAAAGTTAAACTTCCGTCAAGTACCCACATGTGTTTCAGCGAGTTTATCGCATCAGTACAAACGTGGTATTCTTTAAACAACAACCGCTTGATACTTTGCAACAATTTTATTCAGCTACATATTCTGAAATTCCACAAAATGTAACTCTACATGTAACTTCAATGGCACCATTCCCCCAAAGTTCCCCAAAGAAAAAGTATAGAAAAAGCACAATGTTTACTTGACTTAATTGACTTAATTTATAAGTGCTGATTTTCGCCGGACTGAAAGAAACGACAGTTAAGTTTATTTATTGGTCTTTCGAAAGGTTTCTCAGGTATAGTACTATTATTTATTTTATTATATTTATGTTATTCGTTTTTTCTGTTATTTAATTTAATTTTTTAATTTAATTTGTAAGAATTTTGGATTCCTGTGAAAGACCTCAACGGCACACCGTAATATAATCGTGAACGTTTTATCAAATGGTGTTATTCAGTTTGAAATCATACTTCTGGCTGACTATACCACCAATTATTGAAAATTTACAAACCTCCATTGTGCTTAAATTTTGATTTCGATCACACAGGCCAGAACTAGTACTGGGAAATGACTTTTGCATAAGGATGTTTTTTTTACTCCGCAGCGGTTGAACATTACTATTTTTAACATCATATATTTTGTGCACAAAACTCATCATGATATGACTTTGATTGTGTCAAGAAAACTGATAATATCTTGATGTCATTACACTTCATTTTGTTGTGTTCACAAATATATAACTTACAGGAATTGAGTGAGGTTGCAGCTATTAAGGCGCTGCCTATGGATACACAGAAGGGAAAAATTATGTATGTCCCCACCCGTCAGAAATTAATCCCATACCAGAATTTAAATACTTCCGACTTAAATAAATAAATAGGCGAGTGTGATGTTTCTGGCGGTGCCAGTTGTTGGTAATCTTCAGGGGATTTGTGCTGACTTGGGAACGGTTGATTATGGTGACTCATTAGCAGAAGATTATCCTAGTGTATTGCTGGAGCTCTGACAGCTGTACAAAACGGGTAGAATAATTAAGTTGTATCCACGCCCAACAATATGGATGTCGGGATGTTTTGCATCAGGATAGTGGGCCGAACAAAATCTTTTCCTCGGTAAATCAATGGAAATCAGTCTATACCTTCGACAGTTTGTTATTTAAAACCTGTTATTAGATGTTGCAATCATTTAGAATTTCCCTCTACTTTCGCGAAAAATATTTCTAATATTTGTATTGATGGTTTGTGTTGAATAATGAAATTCGTTGTAGATTATCACCTGCAGTGATTAATTATTACCTCTGACTTGAAATCAGGTGTGGTAGTTTTATTCTTCAATACAAAATGGTTAGCCGTATTTGTCTTTTGATTACCGTGTTCCAACGAAAATGATTCTTCAAAAGAGAAATCAGGAGTTTTGTGCACTTCAACGAAATTCATCACAAAACGGATCTGATAAAAAACAAAACAAATCCATGATCCATAAAAATACAAATAAAACGATACCAAGTGAAGACGAACTTATTTAAAATACTTACATGACTACGTATAAATTTATCATTACGATCTCTGATTATCGGATTGCCTGTTCTCATGCCAAACTCCAAATTCTGCAGTGCGTTTCGAAAAGAACGAAGAAAGTTTTGAGCCACATGTATGATTCAGTAAATTAGACATGCAACATGTTCATCGACATTTGAAATAACCTTTGATCAAAGTTAAGTATATGATTAACTGTTTATTCGGTGTGCTACAGAAAGTAAATGTGAAAAAGCGGAGCTAGTAATGAACGCAGTCGGACAAACATTTCAAAAATCAAAATACACAATAAAGAACCGTAGAGACGTTCAAAACGCACAAAGAAAAAAATATTGATTATTTCCAAAAGAAATGACAGTTATATTTCCCATGTTCCAAAGAATGAACTTAGTAACTTTGTTTCGAATTTTAAAATTATCCTTCGGAGAAACAATTTCCGTTGATTGATAAAAGGAACACGCAACTAGAAGAAGCTGAATTCTTTCCTCAACAAATCCTCACAAAACCGGATTCTGTATTCACAATATGTTTGTTTATGAATGTTTCCGGTGGTCAGTACGCTTAGCGAGGCTGGAGTGGGACCATATCAGATAGAACGGTGTTCAGCACAGAAAAACAAGCACACTCAAGCAAATAAATATTATGAACAGAAACGTAAAGTTGAAAACCGAAACGTTCAGCTGCCTCTAAGTACACTTAAAATTTCACCTACATTCCGTTCCAAAATTGCTTCCCGCGAATGGTGCTAAGCGCTTTTATTTGCTGTTTGGAACACCCAATGATCGGAATTGACGGACCCATTTTTTTCGCTTTCGTTGGCCCACTTGGAGACTAAGTACTTCTAAATAGATTTTGGTTGTCTTGTGTTGTCCGCGCGAGTAGATAGACACCGGGGCTTGGAAACAATGTTTTTGTTGTCAGTCACAGTTTTCGGGAGTTCATCTATTTACCACACTTAATGAACTTTCGTATACGAGAGAAACTCTAAATAAGGGTTCCGGCGACCAAACCTAGGTTCGAGACCCAAAGAATAGACAGTGTCACCTAGGTGAAATAGCAGTCTGGTGCTGTTCTGTTAGCCAGCACACAATACATTTTCAACGCACTAATGGAAGTTAGTTTGTTTCAGTTTAGCATCGTATTAGACTGGTTAGCAGTTCTATAAGAGACGGTTGAAACTTCTGCGATTCAATTCAGTCGTACCCATCAGCTTTGATCAATTTTAGGGAATTTTTAACTATCCTAAATTATCCTCTAACTCGTCGTCCATTGGCATATTATAGGTTTATTTTGTACTATATCAATAACTCTTAGACGGACCGTGTTCGGTTAGCAAATCTGGTTCACCAACACACATTCCTCTGTGTGCTTGTGTATCCGTGCATTGAACACATTCGCAGATGTGGTCCAGGTACGCGAGATTAGCGTACTTCGCATTACTTATAACATCATGTGATCCCACTTGTCACACAATTGTGATAACTTGAAAAGAACTTTGTATCGTAACTCGTATTCGCTGAAAGGAGATGCCTTCTAATTTTCCGCAAAACCGCTTAACTTTAATTTATTTGAAATAAACTGATGCCCCAGTAAAAAATGACAATTTACTATGGTGTTCTTTTGATGCCAATAATGGAATTCAGTTAATTTCACAAAGACGCTAGTCTGATCGCGCCGGGGAACATTTATGGCATTTATTTTGTATAATCAGTCATTGCACCAGCTTTGTGTCTTGATTTCTTCTTCCTTTTTCCCGACTGAACTTAATTGAATGCGATCATGGTAAACCAATGCCTAAAAAGATCCCAATTGATTCAGAGCATTCAAAAGCTGTCAGTCACTGATTTACAGGGAAAAAACCTGTAATGAACTTTAAGATTTTCAGTTTTCTACGTGACAGGTGGTGTGTTCGTCATACTAGTCATTTTAAAGTTGGCGGTCCTAAAACTCGCGCAGTGTATATATATAAATATATATATATATATATAATTATAAACAAGGAAATTCAGGAACGCATTATAAATTATTTTTTGCATTTTCAAAGAATTCGGCTCGAAACGCTTTCCGGTTGGCAAAGGCTGTGTACGTAGTGATTTCATTATTGCTCCATATAACCTCCCAGTCATGATAGTAGAGCTTCTAAGACAACTCAATGGAAATAAGCAATCGAAAATACATCTATCCGAAACATCCAAGATAAATGAACAGGTTCGTTCTTAAACCTTCAAGATAAAACTGTTGTGAGATACTACTCATTTACTAGTAGTACGCAAAACGACGCGATTAACGGTTTCTTTCAACGACCAAAAATGAACAAGGCTTGTTGAGGCAAACTGTTGCTGTGCGGTACGCTGAACACAAGAATGTGCATCTGTAATTGGATCGTTACATTACATATTCTGTGTGTTTGCGGGAATTCTGCAAACTTGTTCCAAATGAGATATTTTGTTATATGAATAACAATTTAACCTCGACCAACACCACCTTGTGATATTACAAGAGGTCTCAATTTCCACACAACGACCTCAACTAAAATTCTTTGTTAGTAGCACCATCTGCAGATAGGCATTTTACCGAAGCTTTACAACTCCATCAGATGTACGTAGTTAGACGCACCTCCTTGATCTCTCTCACATACAACGACACAACACGACGCGGCAATAAGTTTAGACTTCCTACTTTTGCGATTAGTTTTCGCTCCCAGTAGCAAGATAAAAATTTTTCTTCTAAAAATGCAAATCTGGTATACAAAATTTTGACGGTATTGTCCAAAACAATTGTAATTTTCACTACATAAGAAGCAATGCATCTTCTCTAGTTGGTAAGCCTGAATCAGCTGAAAAACGAATTTTTTGCATCCGCGATTTCTGTTCCTCATAACAATTCGCCGTGATGAGGATGATTCAGCCAGCAACAAACTGGTATAAAAACAATCGTATGCCACTGTAGTGACGCGTTGACATGGAAGTAATAACAAAGATGATAGTGACAATAATTTCACGTTTCAAGAGGCCTATTGATTCCAATAAAATAAACAATTGGGGTTCGTCATGGGATTGCATGTAGCACTTGTGAAATAGCCAGAAGGTGTAAAAGGAGTTGCATCATAAGGTGATACTATATGTGGATCGGAAAAAACACCAAATCAAGTGACAACGAACGGAATACACAAAGAAGAAACCCGCGAAGGGAGATAATAGTCATTTGGTCACCAACTTACTACGCCCAAAACCGGACATTAACAGGATGTTTGAGTTGAAATTTTGTTGTGAACGACGAAATAAACACCAAAATAGTCCTATGAAGTTTGTTTGGACAGCATATTAATAAAACCGTCACAAACAGATAA
This sequence comes from Echinostoma caproni, assembly GCA_900618425.1. Classification (NCBI taxonomy): domain Eukaryota; kingdom Metazoa; phylum Platyhelminthes; class Trematoda; order Plagiorchiida; family Echinostomatidae; genus Echinostoma; species Echinostoma caproni. Next base: position 59,714 of record UZAN01039440.1, on the reverse strand, counting down.
AAGTTTACTTTGGATCTAAACCAATGCAATGAGAGGGCATGAATGGAATCCATCTACTTCGGCCAAGAGACGAAACTCATTGCATGAAAGTATTTCTCTAAACCGATGCTGGAAGAAGAACGGTATCTCCGGAAATTTGTAAGCAATAGTTTATAGTTCCTTTCAAGTATAACTTACACTATTACACGAGATGTGATAATTCGATGTATAATATAATTATGCATCCGTACTCCTTTAGTTTGTGAGTTGGGTGACATCGACAAAAAGATTATTCGATGTCTCATAAAGGGTACAGATAGGCCTATTACAGTTTTACGAAGGAATAGCCAAATGGATTGAGTTTAATAGGTGAATACCATGGGAGTACATTACTTAAGTTGTGGTGGATATAATGATGTTTTGATATAATAAGTCAGAATAGAGTGTGATATACTTGACTCGTGTGTGCAGCTGTATGCCTCCGTGAACCAATGCACCAGAAAACCGTAAGTTGTCCGAGTCTCGGTGCGGGATGGAACCGTCGACAAACAGGCGGTTCTCTGTGGACAGGATTGAATGACAGTCCGCAAGAGAGGAAAATACAAACACCATGGACCAAACGGTCCAGTGAGACATGGAAACAACTCACACCCAAACGGAATGACAAGTTGCCAAGGTCATTACAAGAGGTTTCAATGTTCAGCTTTCGTACTCCACTTCCGTATTTTGATTCTGTTCAAATTTTCAAAAAATAATGACCATTGTGAAGAGTTTATTAAGGGAAACTAAGAAATACACTATTTTTGTCGAGGCTTGTACAACACCGGGTAGTCAGAACAATTATATGGAGGACGTCATCATGTTAAAAAAACGTATCATGAACTTGCATACATGCTAGCACGAAATTCCCAATTTCAATAAAGGCTAGGCCGTACAACATTTTAACTTCAATCCAAATTCTAATCCGTTTTCAGTAATATTTACACAAGCCAATAGTTTTCCTGACACTTCACAGTGCGTGGTCAATGCCAAATTGGAAAACATCGGTGAACGCGAATGTTTTGCGCGTGTGTGCCTCTCACTACTCATCAGTAGTATAATAGTTACCACGGTCCTAGATATGTCCCTCAATCGCATCTGCCG
>UZAN01039440.1:41181-57351 GCA_900618425.1 Echinostoma caproni | reverse complement strand
AGTAAAAACTAATGAATTTTGAGAAAAGGGTATCACATCATTGGGGTTAGAAAAGCCACTATTTTAGTTATCTTTTGCTCATTGAAAACTACTAAGATCACGAGTTAGCAACCTATACATAGAGGATAGAAAAGTTCCAAGCATAATGAAATGGGTTCAATAATGTCTCTACCTTGATTATCGATTGACATACTCCAGTTTATCGGGGAGAAATAAATAGTGTTTGATCTGTCTCAAGCCTTCAGAAACTGTGTCCACATTGTTTACTATTTACTGTTGACATCCTTTAACTGCTTCGGCTGATTTCGTTATACACTTACCAGTTTTCGATCACGTAAGTTTGGGACGGAAGTCCAAACGAACCAGTTCCAGTAAATGGGAAGTAAATCAGCATTTGAATTGTTATATTCCCGGCATTTAATACGATGATTGAACGAAATTATTTCTGTGGGCTCATGACAACTTGTTCAGAAAAAGTGATCGACACTTTCTTTGTGTCTGTTTCCAGCGACTATTGTTCAATGTGTTTAATTCAATCCATCTGTGGTGGTACGTTGGGACAACCTTCCGTATGTGTTCAATAATCAAACTATGGAATGGTGAAACGTTTAAATTAATCTTATCGAGCCCCTGTGCGGTTTTGCATTTTCCAATGATCTGTATTGGGTAGATACGGGGTTTTCGTCCGGAAACTCTGACTAAAGAAACGATTAATTTTTTTTGCAGTGTTGGCCTTACTCTGTTGTAAATGTGGTTTTATGAGTTGGGTTTGAAGTAAACATCCGTTAACTGTTTATTTCATAGGTTGAACGTATAAACCATAAAATAGATATCAAAAGTTTAAAATATTGAACCTCGATTCAAGTTACACAGTTGATTATTTCTTTTAAACCTCCCGATTGCATTGCATATTTGAAACAGTCCCGTTGATTAGAAGTACAGTATTGATGTTTCAGTCCACTGTTAGAAGATATTCCTATGCGTTGATAAAATAATAAAATGGGTTCATCCAATGCATCTATGATGAGTTCATCGCATTCAAACTAATACCATTACTGCGAGATGTGGTCACGGGAGAAAAACGAAGACAGTGGCGGTTGATTCGTTGGGGCATTCTTTGCCCTATCCAGATTCTTAACTGTAGTTTCCGTAACCAAGATGATGCTGTTCAACGATTTTATCTTTCTAATATTATCCGCTGTTTGTGGATCATTTCTCAACTCAATTCTTTGCTTACTCGAGCTTGCCAAATTCATAAAAGCTGTGCCATCCCGTTTGGAATATTTGTGTGTGGATCGTCGACAAGATTTTCATTACCCAACGTTCGAAACTTCCTAACATTCACTTCTTTATTTGAAAATGTTCTAGAAAACTGTTCAACTTTCAATACAGACACAAAGCTGCAAGCGGTTGTACAGTATCATCAGTATAATTGCTAAATCAGCCGTGAGGTGATTAGATCGGTTGAATCAATACGTGCAAGCCATACGAAGGCGAACAAACCCCTTGTGCAGTTGCCTACCTCCGTTCATATTGTTTTCAGGTTTTGATAATAAGATTCAATTGGGATAAAATCATGACTTACATTTTTCTGTGCAAACGTTGGTAATAGAGTTCTGCTCGTTACCGTAAAATAATAAATAAAAAGCGTTGTCCGGAAGCCTTGATCACTTTCGATATGATGTACTAACTTAATCCAAATCAACTGTAACTAAGACCAAAAAATTTAATCAATCACATTGGCTTCAAAACTTTTGTGTGATACTTGAATCAAAAACAGCTTAGGATTGATCATTTGCTTTAAATTCAATGTTTCTTTAATAATAGTACATTTACAAGAGTCCATTCGATTGTTCACAGGCACCAGGCACTGCTGATGGTTATAGGGATGTTGTTTTTACCCCCTCGTAGATCGTTAAGTTCCCTGAAGTCCCGATCCGAATGTTCGCGGTTCAAGTCCCGAGAGGAACACAAAATGCATGCACTGTTGAAAAGTCCGAAATAGGAGGAAACAGCTGTTTAGTGCCTTTTGTCGGTCATCGCAAACATTTACCGAATAGAATACTTTAACATTATAAATACATATCCATATTTTCGGTACTTCTAGTTAAACCAATTCAGTTCGAATTTAAACCTGTATGTGGAAGTTTGTAAACTATTGGACATTGTTCACAATAATTCACAGCAGTGATTGTCAATCATTAGATAATTTGTTCATACTACTGTCATCCTCACTGCTTTCACCGATCGTGTCTGTTTGTCTCATTAATAGCCTTTGCTTCCTTACACTTATGCCTAAAGTTTACTCTTCTCCAGCTTTTCATTATTTCAGTTTAAGCCTACTAGGGTTGCCCACTGAAATCTTTCACCAGATAAGATTTGCTTTCCTCAATCCGTCTCTGCAAATAGGTACACCACTGTTGTTGTTCGATTGTCCACTATGCTCTCTGAACCTACTTTTTGATCTGTGTCGTCCCCGAGTGATTCTTTTGCTTCCTTCGCAAAAGTAGGATTGTTTCCTCTCTTCTTAAGCTTCCAATGGAGATCAATGAAACTACTGATATTAATTAGATGAGCATGGTATTCATTCAATCTATTAATGATACAGGATTATCCTTCAAAGGAGGGAAAGCTATCCAAATTTTGTGGAGAAACTGAGTTACACGGGGAAAACATAAATAGAAAATAGTTTTAATTCTGTTTATTTAAAGGTTCACAGAAGATGGGTAAGAAATTAACGAGAACAGTGGTGTATCTATATGCAAAGATCGATTGATGAGAGCAATGTTATCCATTAAAAGATCCCGCTGGGCATACCTAATTTGCTCAAACTGAATTCATAAAAAGCTGGAGGAGTGCAGATTTTGGGTTTAAGTTAGTGGTCTCTAGCAGAAACTTGGGTGCCTGTCGTAATTTTTGTCTTGCCTACCTCCAGTGGATTTCAATCAGCTTATCAGCGCTTTCGCACCCGTCCCGTCCTGGTTGCTGGAAGCACGGAAGCACGCTTGATGTTAAAATCTTCCGATGTAATTGGAAAGATTTTGTTCCCCTTGAACATTGCAATTACCACCAAATACTCCTCGATCACGGTACGCAACGAGTGCATGAACAAGCTATGATAACAATCACCGTAATAACTGTTGGATCGTAATTCTGTTCTTTTATTCCACACTAACAGTCTAGGCTGTTCCCGATCGGGCCGTTATCAATAACCCGTATAATTGGATAACGGAGTCCAAAGTTGCAATATGATTTCTGTTTGACCGTCTTTGACTTTTAACNGATGTGCGCTTTCCGGATCCGCTTCGAAAAATAGTACCCGTATCCTGGACCAGTTCAGTGTTGGCTCAATGTAATCATCACATAAACTTTTTCAGGTTCGCATTTCTCGGACGGTGCATCATACCAAAACGGATTCTCCTATGGTGATTCTCTGCCAACTGGATTCATAACTTATTGTTCTGTGCGGGTCTGACAATCACACCATCGATCCGGTTCATTCATCGATCGGTTGGATGGTTCAACAGAAATAGCAGACATGATGTCTGCAAACCTAACCGAGCGAGAATCCGGATCTTGACCACGGCTGCGAGTGTTCAGAATTCCCAATAAGCCTCAACTCTGCATGGCGAGTGCTATCATAACAATACTGGACAACAGGTGACACAAAAAGCAGCACAAACATGATCGATCGGGTGATCAGCCGGTGATCAGACAGTCCTATGTCAGGTTGAGAAATTCCAAGTTGCATGAACCGCGGAAAATGATCCAATCAGATCGTAGCGACGGCAAGAGTGGATTTAATTGTGTGAGTTCTCGGGTGAGTGCGTGAAACGATGGAAAAATCACACAGTACGTTCGGACCACTTTTGGTGATGACTTTGGGTACCAACGAACACACACGAGGAAGAGAAATCGATCATTACGGAGACCAAAGATCATAAAACAGAGCCGGATAGGGCATAAGGGCAGGGAATAAAACCAATTCAAGGGGGACATTCACATCTACCAGGGCAGTTTTAGGTCGAGGTTTTAACAACCGATGGTAACTGCATCAGCGAACCGTAGTAAACGGCTACGATTCTGACGAATGAAAACACAAACAGCATCACAATTTTTGTAATCCAGTTTATGACATGAGAAACAGCAATGAATATGGAACAAAACATGTGATACCATATGTTTGTGGGAAACATTAAAGGGATAGATCTTTTGAACAAAATATGAGTTTAGGAGTAGATAGAAAAGTCTAGGGTAACAACAAGAATTCAAACTTTCTTTTCACTTACTTTTTATCGATAACACAATGATACACATTTCGGGAAGGGGAAAGCGGACAATCAAAGGACTACCACACAACACATGAATAGGGGAAGTCCGGTGGAGATGATGGGATTCGAACACATGTCCTTCGGAGTGGTCAAGCGATAACATTTGACACCGATCCACCAGTGAAGGATACATCAAGCAACCAAAAATTAAAGTAATAAAGGATGCTGCCCAGGTATCCAAGGGCTACAGTAAGCCACCTTGAAAGCAAGTGCTGCTGCTGCTGGGCTTTGATGAAACGTGTGAAAACTACTAAGTGTTACTTCTGTGTCCCCTTCAAGTTTTAACCGCTTGCATTTTGTAACTTATATGTTTGCGTTGGAACTTTTTTGTGCAAGCCCTTTTTGTTTTTCTGTTCACTTTTCCATTCCCATTCATCCTACTCCAATGCACTGTGCCAAACCTAGCCGATGGAGTTTATTGATGAAACCGGCATTTTATCTTCCAATACTTTCTATTATACTCGGTTAGTCTCTGTGGTTTGATCGGACCATGCACGAAATGTCCTTTACCGCCGGTGCTTTTTATGTTGACCAGATAAAATTCATGCCATTTTATTGTGCAAAACTGATTAATCCGTGTACATGACCAGGTATGATTGCATTTCACTTTTAGTCTTATCTCTCGAGTTGGTATTCCATATGTCGCATGTTCGGATTGTAAATAAATGCTCACTGTCAACAGCATTATCCCTTTTGTGTTGGTTCATGCTGGCGTGGTTCTAAGGACAAACGCCATTAAAGCAAATGTGCCAATAGCATTTTTCAGCGAATCGGAAATATCTTAGAGACCGTGACTTACAACCTGATTGTATGATAATGCTGAACTGAGAACTTCATACGTAACTCAATAGGTTGGTGCACAGTCTTCGCTGGGATTAAAAACGAATCCTCCTCGTGAATCAAAGTTCAACTTTTGGGTAACTGAATCAGCAGGATAGACAGCATTATGAGTCATTTGGCGGCCAAACACCTAAGACAGTAGTACAAATCGCATAAAGTGGTGTGCAGTAATGAAAAATCATCTCTCATTCGGCCCCAGTAGGGTAGCTCCCATGCCCTCCACAAATTATTGTTTATTGCCGTCAATAAGTGAAAGAAATGCAAAACGAAAACGATTGCAATTCTGATTTTATGCATACCTTAGCGCAGTGTCTCAGTTTATCCAATATAGAACACTGAAAATGTGAACCGGAAATCCAGGAAGCACTACACAGCGGTTTCAATTTGATTAGCTCTCATCACCCGTGTAAACCATTGTCAAACTTCGGATCGAACCCGGGATCTTACGGGCAAAACGCAAACATCTTGCCTACTTGACGATCGAGTAGTTTATCAGATGGTTTCACTGTGTCTCCTTGACTATCACTAATCTCCCCTGAAAAATAAATTATTCTAATCAGGTTGATTGGGATATTCCGGCGGTTTATCTGAGTCTTTCCCATTTTGCAAAATGGGAAATGATATATTTTCTGCTACAAACAGCTATGAGCTTTACAAACGTCCCACAGATACACTTGTCTTGGTCAACACTCGGACAAGGCACAAGTAAACTGAAGTGCATCGAAAAATCGATTGCACATGTACGCACAAAAAATAAATAGGACCATACTCAAGAGGCATAAACAAAAGAAAACGTTTTGTCATCTTTCCTTGAAAAATTTGTTTGTTATACTTAATCGACATTCGGTAGAGCTCGAGCGTGTAGCACGGTGAATTTTTTGAATGTCGAAACGATTTTCAAGGTCATTCAAAGAACCCCAAATGTTCAATCTGAGGTCACTTGTGCTGTGCACAGTCGAAGCGATATCTCTTTCGATCCACCGAAGCAAACTTTGAAAACAAAAGTGGATCATCCACACCCTGAGGTTGTCATGACCACACAATAACCAACACTTGGTCAGTCGGTCAAATGAAAAATCGAACGATCTAGTTACTTAGGCAGTGTAATTAACTGATCAAAATTTTATAACCAATTGCCACCCAAATTTTATTGAGTACTCCACACCATATTCTCCCACCGTAATTGAATAATAATGTAGAAGTCCGAGGATGAATAATAAAAAAGAATTCCTCACTTCAACTTTATTTTCAAGCATTATTAAAGGGTTTCAATCGTTACGTATTTAATTTCTCTTCCCCAATAATCTCATTCGCAGCCTAATCGGAAAAGGTAGCTTTATGATCTGTGAATGAAACGTGCATGTTATATGATAGTAATGCGTGCATCAAGTTTATATTTACACGGATACTCTTTAAGACATTTTGTCACTCCATCGTTGTTTATCTTTAAGACGACAGGCCGTTACGGTGTGGGTGTAGTACACTGATAACAAAATGTTTCCATCAACGTATTAAGACCCATTTCACACGTAATCACAACGGTTAGGTGAATCTTGTCGCAAAAAGCCTTCCCCACTTGCATAGCGTTAAATGATAAGGCCACAAAATGTTTGGAAGTTCTAGTTGTCGTGAGATACTACTCACTTTTGAGTAGTTTGCAAAATGATGCGATCAGCGGTTTCTTTCAACGGAGCCAAATACCAATGTTCGGTATGTTGAATGCAAGAATGCGCATCTAACAGTGGACCGTACCATCACCTATCCTGAGTGTGTATGTGTGGGAATTCTGCAGACTCGTTCCAACTGAGATATTTTATTGTATGAATGACGACTTACTGATATTCTGGCCGTTATGGGTGAATAACGGCTTTACTGGACTGTGCACCGCCTTCTGCAATTATAGAAAAATGATCGGTTTACCACACACTCAGTGTGCATCGTGTAATTTGGATACACATAAACATGACTTATTGTGCTCAAGTCCAAACAGATGTACCTGATTAAATGGAATTTCTGAATCATCATGTGACGAATCATGTCCCTCATATTGGAAAAGTCAGTTATTTACTCACTATCCTGAATTATACAGGGAAAGTTCAGGATTTGTTTGATTGTGTTTATAAATTTCGTGACGCCTCATTTAAACAGCACTTTGGTCACGAACCTGCAAGTATTGTACTGAAAATCGAATGTACCATTGAGAATTTTGAAAAAAACATCACATGAATTCGATCTGGAGAACAAGCTTATTTCTGGTGTTTGACAATAAAGCCAACACAACACAGTTAAAATACCGAATTGTACATATGAGTTTTTTGAGAGGTTAGTTGGGTGTGAAAAGAACTTACTGGTAATCAATTTACCTGCCCTAATTTTGACCCCCTTACTTCGATGCTCACATACGTGCTCAAAAAGACGTCCAGGATCAAGTGAAATAGATTTGTATTTAAGTCGCAAATTCAAACATTAAACCTTGTCACCGTAGGCACACCAATGATAGGTCAGCGGTGAAATCAGATTGCAGCTCGGTTGCATGGAACTATTTAGTCTTAGTGTATGGCACTCTTGAGCACAGTCTCTGTCATGGTTTTACATCCAATGGTCAGAGAGATGCGCACACCATTTTTTATCAGTGTCAGTCCTTTTGTGAAGCACCTAGTATGCATTGCATCACAGAACCCATTAGACGTTCTGGTTAGCAATGGCGGATATATAAATATTCTTGTGTTTTAAAGTTCATCAATGATCATATTCCCCTGCAAATGCTTGCTGCCTAAAAAAGAGATATCAGATTCTTCTTTACATAAGTGTTCATACTGCAGATAGTAAATCATTGTCATGCGTCATGACTGGTTAATCTAATCATTGCAACAATGCGTTGTGCGTATATTTCAATACGATCCCATTCTGACAGCTTCTGTTTCTACGGCGAATTCTACATAGAGTTTTGTAGACTTGAAATTGCAAAAAAATACTATATCCACATTCTTTTGGGGAACCAACCACAGGGTGACTATCACCATCAACTAACAATTCCTATGCAGATGTTTGGTTAGGTGTGATTCAAATGGACAGTTTACTAATTTGGCCATGAAATCTTCCGCCAATCTGGATTCCAAGTGGCATTCTATTCATGCCCCGCCTTTTAAACGGTACCGTCTATCCGTAAAGTTAGACTGCACATTGTCCGTTTAGATGAATAATAATCAAAATAATTTATCCAGAAGTACTTCCATTTCTATTTGGTCGCTTTTAGTACACTTAAGTCTATTAGTCAATGGTCTTGCAGGTCGAGGTATTTATGTAGAGCAATGCGATGGCCAAAGAAACAGCATGTTATTATTTTGTGCTATTGTCATTATTATTATTATTATTATTATTGGTAGAAATAGTTTTCTAGAAAGGCAAAATACCTGATTGAAGGCCTTTCCTGTGATATAAAAACAAAGGAGAATATATATATATATATATATATATATATATAAAGGACGTTGGGACTCAACCGATTGAGACACAACAGATAGATGTTTTTCAAAAACTGAATTGCGTCTAGTACAAGTATCAAAATGAAACATTAAATTAGTTCAACATTTTCCTATAAAATCCCTAAAAAGTGATAGGTAATGCATTTATTTTATCACAGTCCATTTGCCGTCGACAGAAATAAGTGGCTGTGGGGTGTGACCTACTAAACCCGATAAAGAATCAGATAAATTCTTGAATATTTTATAATTTTGCTTTGATTTAGTCAACCACGGGGAATATCATCCTTGATGTTCTGTTGTGGTAATATACAGATAATTGCCGTGGATTGTAAATTCTCCAGCGGTTACACTGACAATAATTCTCCTCTGTCTCTGTGATCATCCTCGGAAGTTGTGCAATGACAGAGCAATTCTGGCACGTACACCATGTTCTTCCACTGTAATTCTATTTGAGGCTTTGAAGAAAGGTCTTTTACTTTGCAAGAAGCAATAAATGGTATGCTGGTTAACAGGACTGTTAAACTTGGCAGGCCGTGATATTGCAGCTAGCAATTGATGAGATCACGGTTCTCTGTTGTTCTCGCTTGTAATGGCAGCCAATGCTTGGATGAGTCGGGAATTCACACATTGCTACACGTCCAATTGGCATTCACTGTGAATCTTGTAAAGCTAAAAACCGCATTGCCTATCTTTTACCGGTTATCACTGATTTGCATAGTTCAGTATGTGCTGGAATTCAGCTAGCGGCAAAAGTGTGACGCAACTTGAAGTTAGCACGCGTGATATTCGATGCACCTGCATGCTAACTGAATACAGGTCACTCGAACGGGTGTGTGCAATGACCAAAATATTGTTGTCGCTCTTTTGGACTACAACAAGTAAGTCGATTAGGATTTCCACCACAACTAGATTAAGTCCACTAATCAAATCCTTGTTTAGAATATTGAAGTCTTATGTTGAAATTGTAAAAGTTCAGTAACCTCGGTGGGATTTGAATCCACTCACGAACGCCGCCTACGCTTTTGAACAGCGCATGCCCTACCAGCTGAGCTGCGGGACCACACCTATGGCGCTGATATTTTCACATTCTAATCACCCATTCAACAATTTACCGAGGCATATGGTAACCACCAGGTGGCATGTAACCTGACTGTCACGACAGTATAGGCGGAGTTCATGCATGGGTTCCAATTCCACCGAGACGTCTGAACTTTCACAATTTCAACAGAAGTCCAATGGATCGGAGAATCTGTTTTTGAACTGATAACTGTTGGTATGATGAGTATTCTTTTTTGAAATAAATGCACTGGGTTTGCCTCGGAGGTGCGATGAGCATGTGGCAATATGGAGTGATTCACAATCAGGTTCGATTGGATGCATACCAGATCCGGCAGATTATTGATTGATTGGGTGATATTTGGATTTGTTTGCCCACTGATTTTCAGCGCTTTGGATTTGACAAATGTGAATTTTGCCAATTTATGTTGTATCTTGAATCGATGATCCTTAAGGTTTTTTCGACAATAGTAAATACTATATTTTTGTAGAATTTCTCAGCATGCATTTATTTTCTGCGTCACTTCTTTCAGTACGACAGTTACACCGGTGAAATAATTCACTAACTTCGGAGTTACTTTGGCAGTCTTCGGCAAAAAGTAGTCTACATATAATGTGCATTGTTTATGACATTTTGCCGATGACCAATGACTTTGCGGTACTTTAAAAGATTACTCCATTCTCCCATTTGAGTCCCATTTGCGACGATTTAGGATGGTTTAAACAAAAACATGCCACCCTCACATGGATTCATTCGATTTCACTAAAGGTTTATACGTACCAGTAACTTGATCAAAGACACAAAGAATCGCCACACTGAAAAACCTCTCAGGTATTATCCCGTTTTTCACTGCTTATTATTGCAATATTTTTTCCTCATTTGGTCTCAACACCACTTATTCAATTAAGGCTGTACTCCCAGTTGGAAGAACGGCATTCGTACTCATATCTGGGGATACACAGAGTCACGACAATCAGACTTTCTCTGAGAAGGGCACACTATCTGCAGAGGTCCACAATATTTAATGTAAACAACCCGAGATGGAGGAAATTATTTCAAAAGCAACAGTCCAACGCAACCGCTTGACCATGAAATACCAAGACGTATTTGCATTTGAACCACTTCTGCAAACATGGGGACACGAAAATTAATGAAGTCCTGATCTGTCATAATGATCAGCGTTTTCGTTTAGGAACGGTTATACAAAAATTTCTAAATATTTGAAATATTCGTAAAATTTAGAGAGAGTTCTTGATAATCAGAGTCACATTCATGCATTACCGCCTATAAACTACGACTATGTTTTCGAGTGCTTTTTTTCTCTAATTCCTGGACATTTTCATAGCTGCTGCTCACAAGAAGCGGTGTTTTAGGATATAGTGTTGTAAAAGAAAACGGGAAGAATCTCAACGGCATTGATTCTCATTTTTCTTGAAAACGGTAGGGCACCTTGGAGATAAGACGAATAAAGTACACGTCATACAAATCGCCAGTAAGTTTGAATTATTTGAATATTGCGGTAGTGACGTAGATAAACACAGAGGGTAAACTGTCCTCCACCATCGAGACGAGCAGTATAACCGGTACAACGTAGGAATTATGACATGCAGCAAGTTGACGATCATAGTAATGTGTGTAATCTAAGGCACCATTTGAGGTTCGCTCCACCTCCATGAAAAACCAACGTCCACTCATGGAGCGAAATTGGTAAGTAATGACAACGAAAAGTTTATTCCACAGGTCAACGCAGGAGGAGCATGTATCACACCATAATGGAGGGAGATAATGATATCCCTGATCACTCTAAACAATTTTATTCGCAAATTTGGTAGTTTTCGATACCACTTGTGTAACGAATGAGTAACATGGCATGACATTTTAACAAGAGTATTTTAACTAACAGTAACATATATTATTCATTAGTTTTACAATAAGGATCTTAAGGCTTCAGGAATAATTAGATTTTGACTGATTCGGACAATAACAAACAACCAAATGCATTTAAAAAGTTGTTTTTATCGTTTGATCAATCATTTGGGCAAATTTCGCATAAATATGTAACTCCCACAATCGATTGTCTAATTTAACGGTGTGAAAAACGATACCTAAACACAGGAATGTTAAATGGGACCCCGGAAAATGGTTCGGGGAGAAAGAAACGGCACTAACTGAGATGCAATCAACTGTATCCATTAGTTCTACGTGCGAATGAGTGTTGTCCATTCCAGACCCATAAAACTGTGCTGATTTTATATTTTATACTTGTTTCGCCATATGCCAGCATTCTTCATTCATATTTCTCACACAAATCATTGTGACAACCATGACATTATAATCGTTTGTAAAGTTTTCAATGAAGTTCCCGTTTTGTACAACAGTATGTGAATTTAGCTCAATCAAGGTCTTCGTTCACTGCTTGGTTAGTACTACCAGGATGATGATGTTTCACATTGAACGGTTTCGTGAAGGCATGCTATCTTCAACTGACGGTGACAAGCTCCCAAGTTTATTGATCATGTCACCTGATGAAGTTTGACTGATAAATCGATGACAAACGTCACGAGAGTGCTTTGAAATACTGTCTGTAAATTATTCAGTGAATATTCACAACCGTTTGGACAATAGTTTGCATCCGAGAGATAAACTTTTTATCGTGCTGGATATTCTTGGATACTCTCATAATGGCATGAGAGGCAACCATGTGAGACAATGGCTGAATGTAAGTGAGAGTAAGGAACCCTTGAAATTATATTTTCAGCAACTTGAGCATGGTTCGGGTGAATCTAGATAATAGTTAGCATCTGTGTTTGTAGAACATGCAACTTTGTGCGACAAAATAAAGATAGTACTCGACTATCTAAAATTACATCTTCCTGCCTTCTAGTGGATATCTATTCAACTTTCTGTTAGGCGATTTAAAATCTTGGCACCAGACTAAAGCTAAATCATGGCTTTAAAATCAAAGAAATCAATTCCGTCAAAGAGATGTAGATAGTACTTTTTAAAGTGTGGTTAAAGCAACGTTAAAGATCTCAGAATCCGACGCGGAATATTCTTTCAAAGTGAAGTTGTGCTTTAAGAGTAGCAGCTGATGCTGTGAAACGACGGTGGATCTTGAACTCTCTGAGGAAGTAGTATCAAATGACTACCTGTTTCTTGACCACCGTTTAATGAGCAGCATAGCTTGGGTATGATGCCATCAGCGCGTTTGTAGTGATGAGATCAAGTAATGTGCTAGACATAGATAGTCATCAGAGGTTAATAGGACACATCTTAAATACACCTAGAAAAAGTCTACTTCGCAGTGCTTGTTTGCAAATATGGTATCATATTCAGAGAAATAAAGAGGTGCGCAATTAAAGCGCAAGATACTTCTTCCCGGTGTGATTTCCGTTATGGCAGCTGTGTTTCCAGACTGAAATTCCGACGAATATGATTGCTCTCGGTTGGACACACTACAGAATATGACATGGAATCAATGTTAGTAGCATAAATGCAGTCCCAAGTATTTATCTTTTCTCCACAACCACTGTGTTAATCAAAAAAGGGAGTTGAACAAAAATGAAGCATTAATTTCCTACCCCAAACTTTGCTTTTTTATTGTTCTCTGTAGCCCATCACTTCCTCTTTCAACATATACAATTTTTCTAATTGACAATAAACTTAGCTCCTTAAAACAATGCTTCATTTTGCTCATTGTTCACCTGATAAAAATTAATAGAAGCAATGTAACTGAATGAAGACGTGAGAACGTTACACCAATCTAACCATAAAGAATAATCTATGGATGAGGCCCAACCAGATCGAAACGGCTGTCCAGTGCTTCCTAGAATTTCAGTTCACGCTTCATTTGCTATGTATACGACGAATTCACCTTTGAAGTTGAATCAAATCCTCTATTGCTTACTTGAAACAAGCTATAAGTAAATTCAGATGCAAAAGAACTGTACGCGTCAAAGCTACCTCAATCATAAACAACACTCAATAATTTAACCATATATCTCAACCTTCATCACTGTGAGTGGCCATTGCATTAATCCTTAGTTATTTGACTCTTTCGGTCACTGCTTATTGTATCCATTTCTTTGAATCCCCTGTTAAGCGAGTGAATGATCGAAAATGTCTATTGAAAGTGGTGAGATGATTGTGTATTTAATTAAAACAAGTTAAGTGTTATGACTAACAATTTTACGGGAATGGAAAATTTATTTTCGTATTTATGACAATGCATAAACATAAGCGTGTCTATTAAAGCTACCATGAACCGCTTTGTGATTCCTTATTTTGAGGACAGCTTTACAATCTAACTGATACAGCAGAAAAGCAGTATTCAGAATATAAAAGCGCCTGATGAGTTACAGACACAGTCCTTACTTAGGGGAAATAACAAAGTGTGGTTTCAAAGCTTTCAGACAGAGACATGAAAATTGACACCCATACTATCTGGCAGCGATGGTTACTTGTCATTTCAGCATAGAGATTTTGCACCTAGTAAGGCTTAATGCTATCAAAGGGACAAATGACTTGTCCGACCAAAGATAAAACCCTCTCCATGAGGTCCTAGTTACATGTAAACCATTGAGCTGTAAATCTGGCCTCAGCTAGGTCAAGTCTCCATTCTCAAGTTTGGAGAAATCATCTGTTTAATCTAGAACTCCCTAACAGAAGTGTACCGAAATGAATTTGAAGAAGTATCTCAAAATCAATAAATACTGTATATCTGATTTTCTTAGCTAACCGATTCTTTTGTTCGTTTTTAGAAGTTCAACTAAGACATGATACACCATTCATGTTATCTTGATACCAAGTTGTAGTCTGGCTATCGTTCTTCTTTGGTGAACATCCACAAGAACTATTATGACACTTGACCCAGCGACAAATGCATATAACTTTGAGTAGATAGTTGTACTTCGTTTAACAAACATTAGAGAAACATAAGTTCATGGTTAGATTGAGGATCGGACAGAACCCGGCCACGCGGGTCAGCTGAAAGCATATTCATCACACATTGCTAATTTTTATTTTCACCATATTTTCAATGAATTCTGCAATTCCAGCCCCTAAGAACACACCAATCTAATTGACATTAAAGTAAACATGTCTGCGGTATTGGATTTCTAGATCAAAAACAAACACAGATGATTTTCTCCTCACTAGTTCATGATATACCGCAACGTGTCGTCGCAATTTACTTGATATATAGAAAAGGCTCCTTGGATTAACATTAATTATATCATTGAAAAGTAATAAGCTAATATAGTGCTGAATTGAATCAAGTAAAGTATCCATGCTATGGACATCATTAATTAAAGTGAATACATGATGAGTGTTGATATAAACTTCGTGTTTAGTGTCACAGACGAGCTCACTACGCCATTTTTCAAATCAGAGGGAAGGTTAATTCGTTAGTTGTCATACGGATCCCTTGACACAAAAGCCAAATATTATCTAAAGCTATTTGGTACCTGTTCTTACTGACTGTTGCCGAGTGGATCTCGTTATGAATTCTTCGAAAGCTACACCCACCCGTGATGTTTGCAACATTTTGTTCATCAGTCGCAGCTCCTGCAAGTATAACTGGTAATATTCCATACACCTCAATGGATGATTTCACACTTCAAAGAACTAAGTGCAAACCAGCTGCTCATGTTGCAATTTCAGTCCATTAAAAGCAACCTGTTCCTCCTGAAATTGGGAACTCATCATCTGGGTTAGTGAAAATAGGTTATAGGGTGATATTTTGGAATGCTCCCATTCGCCCACCAAACAACCCATTACCATAATTTTGGCACCTTAAGGGGACTAAGCAGCACAAAAGACAATAAACAATGAGACTTACATCTAGACATCTCTGGTCATGCAAAAGACAAAAAACAAAACGTTCACCGGTTGATTTTAGACTGATAGGGGTATTCATAAAGGTAGCTTATTCGGCGTTTACCGTTTTGAGAATCCCTGTTCGCCACAGTGATATTCTAATACCTAAAAACAGTCGCGTTGATTGCGCAGCTGTTTACTGGATTAAACCTTTCGATATAGAGACATGGCTATTACGGAAAGTTGTAAACACAGATAATCAGTGTTCTTACATTTCTGTCTACGCCACTTCAAAGTAATCTAGAGTCACAATGTAAAAAGTAATAGCGAGGTTAGTATAGTTTTAGATAGTTGCGGTCACATGCTGACGCAAGTCCTTAACCTCAAAACGTTATGGTGACCAGACTATGGCTTACTCGTCAATAAAAGTAGATTTCCTGGCACTTGATGCTTTCCGAGACAACCGGTAGTTGATCAGTAGACGACTGAATTCCTTCAAAACATGATTAAGTATAAACGTTTGAGGGCAGGACAGGAAGACTTGGTTATTGAATGGTTACAGACACTGCATTGTATTTTTTAATAATTTGAGCTGACTATCCTTCGGACTTCACCTTCACGCACAATCCTCAAATCATCG
>UZAN01039440.1:0-40706 GCA_900618425.1 Echinostoma caproni | reverse complement strand
CCAGCTCATGCCATGGCTGAACCAAATTGCCAATTCATGTTTTTTCAGGTGTCGTCTTCAGTAATGGGCAGTTCAGTCTGTACCTGCAAAGAAGTCCTGACTTGGTGGGAGGCTTTCGATTGGAGTTAACAGTATGTTATGTGTCTCCCTTCGTTGCTGTCGGGTCATTCTGAACTGCCTATTACTGAAGACGACACCTGAAAAAACATGAATTGGCAATTTGGTTCAGCCATGGCATGAGCTGGTTGGCGCAGTGCTAACGCACACACCTTCAGTACGATGGGTCCGGAGTTCAGATCCCGGACAGGACGGTGGATATGCACCACTGATCAGCTCTAATAAGAGCGAAACTCGAGTCTAGTGCTTCCGAGTGTATGGTTGAATCGATGATTTGAGGATTGTGCGTGAAGGTGAAGTCCGAAGGATAGTCAGCTCAAATTATTAAAAGCTAACTATCCCACACCACTACTCAGAAGTAACTGTGAGTCAAACTTGAAACTACATTGTATGACTGAATGAGGTAAACAGTGAGTTTCAGCGGTCTACTTACCACCTTCACATACCTAAACCCTCATATTACTACTGCTATCAGCGATTGGCTGAATTATTTTTCTGCCTTCATTTTTCTACCAGTAAAGAATGATGGTCCAGTATTCAAGGCCCTGAAGTTTAGGGATTTTAGTTTTACAAAAAGTTGTTTATATCCATGAGTATGGATGGTGGTTCTTTTGATCTAAGGGAAATTTCACAAATAAACGAAGTGCTGGAACTAGGTGCAGAATCTCGAAAATCACATCCCAATATGTAACCTATATAGTATAAAACCAACGAAAGTTATTACCTTGTCGTATCAACCTCCACAGAAATTCTTCAGTTCCGTATCTCACCAGTATCCTAGGAAACCGACTGATCGTTTCTTCCAAGTTTCTCAGTAATCTTGGAGGCTCAATATTATTTCCTTCTTTAGATGAGGTGTGTAATTTTTTGACTGAAATGTGGATATCCGTCCATGAAAAAGTCTATCAAATACAAATGCAAATAATAACTAGTAAGATGTAGTCAATATTTTGTATCTTGAACCTAATCAACTTTGTTCATTAGCGGTTGGGACCGTGAACACATTAATCCGGAGTGTATGACTGCAAACATCCGGCTTCCAATGCTTTGGTTTCTACCCCATGAGAGGCACCTGAATGTTTACAGATAATTCTGTTCCTGGAAGTGTAAGGTAAAACTGCATTCAATACCAGGAAGTGAAGGAGTCATTCTTTTTATTGATATTTTCATCAGTAACCCAAGATCATTTCCTGTTTGTTCTTTTAATAGTTTATGGCTGTCTGTTACCCACGGAGAAGTTTGCGAAATGTTTCAGCGTAATGTTTTAGGCAAACATTGGGCTAGACCGGTAACTAGGGTGTTTTGTTCGCAGAATATATGGATAATGAGCAATTCACATCGCAGCTAGCTATTATTTACTTGTGATTTTTCAAAATCAAAGCAATACTATTCTCAGAGAGAAACAAGTTTGCATCAGTCATCAATGAAAGTAAATGCTACACATGTAAAGTTCCGTGCTTTTGAGCAGACCTGATATCATATGAACATCTCATTGTCTTTTGGATACCATGAAAGTGTATACCGCTCGGGTGCAGAAGATATTATTTGCATTTGTGCTGATAGAGTGTCTAGCAAACAATTACCATAAATAGGAATATTAGAGAGTATCCATACCCCTATATTATAAATTGTGAATAAATAGAGATTAAGTGAATCCGGTCTAAAAAAACAGTTTCATCTGCTTTTTGTCATAATTACGTTGTCGGCGTTTGTTGTCATAAATCAGTGATACAACAACCAGAAAAATCTGTTTACTTTAGTGCAAATTTGTGTATTGTCATCCAATTTTAGCGTCTCGGGCTCTTATCACAGACCTGCCGGAGTTGTACTTCCCATCCTCTATCCTGTGTTATTACTGTCGTTGCGTTGGAACCATGCGTGTTTGCCATTCAGTGATATACATATATATATATATATATATATATGTAATGTTGGAGAGTGATTTGACAATGTTGATATCGCGCTGACCTACAAAATGCAATTAATAAACTGGATTTTTGTTTTGTTGGTTCATGTTTACAGTATATCAGTTATTCTGATCTGCTACATTGAGACAGGTTACTGATGAGAATAATGTAATGTGGTTACTTGTTGGGATTCCTAATAGAATTTGTAAATAAATTTACAGCGAGCAGTTTCATCAGCTATTTCATGTGCTTACTTTCATTGCATCGCTGGGATAGCGCCGAATCCATCTGCGCTATCTTTCCCGCTTTAAATCTTGCATGCGACTAACCCCGGAACAACTTGGTCAGTAGGTTCCGACTGATTTGCAAACATAAAAATGTCCGTACGGCGATAGTCGACATGTTTTGAACTGTCGAAATTACAAAAAATCCCATTCAATTCATGCAGTTACCCACTTCGTTATAGAGTTGTGATGGAAGAACATCACGATTTACTGGTGTACCAGTGTTCATGATCAAAACAGATCAATCAAAGAGATCTATGCGGGTTTGTATTTGCGGTCATGTCATACGTTTTGAAGTCTAATACCATAAATAACCCACACATGTTATCCGTTTATCTATGCGTTGACCATCATAAAATTATATAGTTCGGTACTGTTTTAATGTGCTCCTTTTACACCGGCGGCGGTATTCATGTCGAATATGAACCGAATCGATTCACGTAAACAAATATGTCACACGTTTTCATGGAACGTCGCGGTGGAGAAAAATGCGACTAAGATTTTCAAACAGTAACGAAAAGTATGCTCTTTAGTGCCGATATATTTGATACCGAACCTACTGGACGGAACAAACCGGGGATCGTTATTCTGTATGACAGTGAAATCGGTTTTCGGTGAACCGATTTATTCACAGACAATTTCTGTAGGATACCTTAAGGATTACTATGCAGGACAAGAAATGATAAGTTTTCAGTCACTGGTAAATAGTTTTATCAACTCATTCATGAACTTTACCAATTAGGTAATAAATGACTAGATGTCTTCTTTGTAAAAAGAGCGTCTCAGGAACAAAAAGAAGTTCATTAACTTTGATAAAAAGAATAAAATACTCGTGAATGATAGATCTAAACATTGCATGCTGAAATACGTATGGTTCGGATGCACCCGAAGGCATCAATGACAAAGTGTTGATCCCTCCGTGAGAGCCTCTTTGATGTTATACATAAACCAGAAATAAGACCTTTATTGACTTGACTTGATTTGAAATTGACTTAATTGAAACGACATTTCTTTCACCTCTTGCTTTTAGCAGTAAAACAATAATTTTATGAATGAATTATGAAATAGTGAGCACTTCAGTGGGATTCAAACTCGGGTGTATACAAACATTCAACACTTCTGTGTATGTATACCGCAACAGTTGAGCCACAAGGCCTATCTAACTCACTTAGGCATATGGAATATATCACTTAGCGAATGGGCACATTGTCAAGGCATGGTTTTCTTAGAATCCGCTGAATGATGTCCTAAGGCTGTTTTATTCTGAAATAATGGGAGACGACAGTCTCAAGCACATATTGCGAAATGATCCATCCTATTGATGAGACTCAAACCGGTACCAACTTAAAAGACTAACTTCAGCTGTTTTATTGCCTTTTTTCGTTGAATAACGTACGTTTGTTCATATGGTTCCCAGCCCTGTCATGAATTACATGACAAACATTTTGCACCAAACAAATTTTATCATGTTTTTATCAGGAATCACCAGATGCAAACGCGTTCACTGCTTTACCATGATCACAAGTGAGTGTGAACGAAGGTTTATCATCTTATGCAAACCTCTGAAGGTTGAGATTTCACTGAAAGTCTTAATCTAATTCAAAAACAGCTAAAAGCATAATTAAGCAGAGAGGCTGAAAATTTTACGTAAGTTCACTGCCCTAACTTTGAACACATTATTCATGAATAACTCGAACTGATCATTCTCCAAAGTTCATCTTTAATCATATTTCTTGGTTAAAACCGGGCAAAAATATGCTGACTAATCATTAGACTCCATTTCTGCGTTTGTAACAGCTCATTTGCAGTGCATATCCTCCAATTTCGTTTAGGAATCGCTCTTTGTTCCACCCCCTTTCCGCGTCCATTCAGTAATTCATCATGATCATTATCATTGTACAGCGTAACACAGTACACCGAAATTCACTGACCGCCGCTAAATGCATAACACATATAAGATAATTGAGAATGTGTAGATTGGACAGGGACTGAGACCATATACTGTTAGGAACGGGGAAAGAAAGCGAACATTTATCGTCAACACACAGAGTACACAGTCCAACTGTGCATACACACGTTTTCAAGTTTTCTAGTCTGATAAAAAGTGACAGCAAAATCGCCACTGCCGTCGGTTGGCAGCCATAACCTTCAGTATCTTCATCCATTCAGTGCCGGGGCATTTTGGACATCAACACGGAAGACGAGAGACATCTACCCTACATTTTCACTCAGTGCATTTCTCCATATCTTGTCTACACGCCATCTGTTGGCCTCCACGTGGCATTCTCCAATTTATAGAAACCACTACAAATAAGCGCGGTGCGGTAGGCAACCGTCGAACATACTCAAAACGTATCCTAACCAACGGAGTCTATTGAGCTGAATTCGATGAGAGCGATTCCTGTTCGAAGCATTCCAGAAAAACATACGACCTACTTCTGGATTACTAACTCGCTCACTTCATCCTAACTGTGCCAGACTAAGCTAACATCTACTGTCCAAAACAAGTTTCCGTTTCAGTTTTTACAACCATTAACCGTGCGCATTCGTGCGCCGGTTTCCGTAGCAGTCTTTGGGTTGCTCGTTTGGATAAAAGAGCAGAATAGAGAGAAGAATGCTGAGAGTAAATTCAAGCGAAAGATAGCGAAGTTATATAGACTACTTTAGAGTATTAAGCTTGAATTAGCCCATTCAATTTTTCAGAGGCATCAAACAGGACAAAACAGCTCTGTCTTGGTTATCACAAACATTTGCACCACATTATATATAGAAACCCTTTACTAGAATAATGAGTAAATGCATGAGCGCCAATGTTGGCGACACTCAGCCATATCACTCAGTGTCTCTAACCATCGGTGATCATGATCTCGGGGTTCTCAGTCAGGGAGCCTAACGGGACCTATGTGACACAGTCTCCTGTCTAGGATTTTCATACCTTCTTGCCAGGTCTTCGCTTGACCATCCTTGGCTTTATTCCACCTACTACCTGCCTCGGCAAACACCGCTCGCCGTGGAAACCTATCTCGTGACGTGCGTAACACATGTTCCAATCAACGTAATCTATAGAGGTCGACTACTTGCCCCAGTGAACGACCGCGGTTACCTAAAAATCTACGCCTAACCTCAACACTGCTCGTCCGGCTGCCCCACCCGACTCGTGCGATGCGACGTAGACAGCGGTATCCGAATACCGACAACCTATCCTGTTCCCGTAATGGCCAAGTCTCTGCACCGCAAAAGAGCACTGGCTGAACTACTGCAACATATACTCGTACCCTCGCAGAAACCCGGATATCGTAACGGCGTTACAGATGTCTCAAGTTTTCAAATTTTAACCGCGCCTTTTGTAGGCTCCCCGACACCTCATTTGTGATGTGTCCCCCATGTGAGAGATAGCTGCCCAAAACCACTAGAGGACGTATATCTTGAAAGGAGTGGGAAAAAGCCAATCCGATCTTGCTGACTTTCCTCGCTTCGGAGCTTGAATGCAAGACTGAACTTGTGCTTCTGCCGGAGGATCACAGGTCACGGAGCTTTGGTTGCAGCGAAGTAATCTGGCTAACCCCAGGCCAAGAGAACTGTTCGTTGAAGTACCTCGCCAACCGGTCAACCCGTTGTTCCCCATTGTGAATAGCTTGTCCACTTTTATCGCAGATTGTTTCACTAACTGTGGCTCACTAAACTCTATTTTTACATATCAGTCGGAACAGTCTTTGACTATTCCGTGATTCAGCTGCTACGTTCAGTTCACTAGTTATTTTTGCCCGCCATTCTTCACGGTCTTTTCTTTGTGAGCTGACGCTTCACATGCCACCTTCCCCTACTTTGATCAACAGCGGTCGGGAATAGTTACTTTTTCTTCATCACTGCTACTGACTCGTTGGATATCCCATGCCTAGGACGAGCTACCGGTTCAGATTCACAAGCAAATCTCGCTGCAGAGTGAATTGTTTGCCTAATCTGATCCCATTGTTCATCGACACTACCACCCCGCAGCGCGTTTAGATCTTACCGCAGTTCTAACTTACATCGGGCCCGATCGAATGGGTCAGACAGGCAATCATTTGCAGCTTGATGGGGTTTTCAGCGAACACTTAGTCGGAGAATGGAATGCTTCAAAGCTAATAAGTGATCGAATTTAACGCAGGTAGTCCAATAGAACCTGCAGTTGTGTACTGAGGCACGCCAATCGTAGCTTACTGCTTTGTTCGATTTGCGTTGGCGTACCATTTGAATTTCAGCTACATGTTGCTACACGCTAGTACTGAATGGGAACAGATGATGATCTGCGCAGAACTGAAGTCGATCGCCGTTACCTTTACGTTGGTAGGGTAAGGCACAGATACTGCCCAGGCAGGATTCCGTTGCGCTCAGTTTTCCAATCTGTGCGTTGAAGTCACTTGCGAGCACAACTATTTCGAATCTTCGGCTGAACTGAATGATTTCGATGAATGTCATAGAACTCGTCTTTTTGTGTCAGAACCCTAACTGGTAGATGCTTACTCCAAAATGCTGAGGCTTTGTTTGTATCAATGAATACAATGCCTATCTCACGCAGGTCAACTGAACGGGCTTGGTCGTCACCTCATGTGCGGAAGAAAGACCCTGAAGACAAATCCAGTTTACTTAAGTGGCTCATAATACCGGGAGGCTGGATTTGCGTCTCCGATACACAGCAGACATCAATTCCCAAAGAGTCCGTTGAACGCGCCAGTCAAGCCTGCATCAGACTCCTCATGTTGAAGACCCATCTTCCAATCATTGTTTGACGCGTCTTCTAAAACTGTAATCTGTTAAACAAATTACAGCGCTACTTGGCAAAGAACTTTGGCAAGTAACGAACGAGTTATCTGGGAAAATGTTATGTTTAAGAAGATGGGGCAAAGGACAAGAGTTGGGTATAGAAGGCAAAAAGGAAAACAGCTTGGGATATTTGTGCAGTACCCCCTTCTCACCACCCACCCTATTCGATGCAATGGTTAGAGCGGTCCTGGTTATCCTGTACGACGGCTGATGGAGTATGGATTATTTATATGGACGGGTACTACCAGGATGTCTAGCTGCTAATCAGGAGAATGATTAGTGTTCTCGTCCAAAGCCTCTATTTCTAAAAGGAACCTGACCACAATGCAGCTGTTAAAGCGAAGTATAGACCGATATTCTTGGATCAATTACTTCTCTACTGTTCTGTCGACTGAGATGCTAACTCGAGAAGAACTTCCTACCTGGAGAACCAAGAGACTGAAATTTTTCCAGTCTATACCGTCTGCCCTTTGGGACATGAAAATATCGCCTGGCTTGATAGACGTCATCCTGTATTGCTGGTTTGGTTGTAGAGGTGTACAAGCCTTAACTCTACGTCAAGCTGCAGTCTCTTCGTGATGGCATTCATTACTTTATACTACTCAGATGGGTTTTACGTCAAGGACATTCTTGAGGCGTGAATTCTTTTATTGTTTAGATTGAGCACTATTCAATTTTCTATTAATAACTAGAGTTTTCATCGCGGTAGTCGGAGACAATGCGCTTCATAATTTGGCCAGGAACAGGGGTTTCATATACTAGTTTCTTCTCTATTGTGCCCAAGTCAAGTCGAAGTAAGCTCTTCATTATTTGATATCATGATAAGCCAGGGTTACGGTTGTTTTAAAAACAGTTTACAAACAAAGTGGGAGGTAGCGTAGAAAATCTTGCTGAGTGAAATTTAGTCGAAAAAGTAAGTATCTGATTAATGTTTAACTCTCGGCATAGACAAAAAACCTATGCACCACCCACAAGTTTCAAAAACGAAAAACAGCTTCATGATCAGCACACAATACTTTTTAATGAAACTATTATCTGATTACTTTTTGTTCATCACGGAATCAAACAATAGGCACCGAAAGCTATTTATCATGTGCGTCGATAGATTGATACCAGTACTTCCGAGTACTTCTCACTCAGCTAATGTCAAGCATTTGCACATTCCACGCAAAAAATTGCTTTATCATAGATATCTTTCAGCCCCCATAATTACCATTTGAGCGTACTTTTTTAAAAGGTTTCAGTCTCTTTTGAGAATCAGTGCTTTAACGACTTGAACAAATACTTTTTGGTAAAGCGCTGAGAAGATGCCTTTTTGCTGAGTTGATAATAGACCGTGTACCAACGTGTGAACAATTACAGGTGTGTATTATATTGAACCGTTTTATTCACACTCGACAACAGGTGCACTAGGGCGTTAGAAGAGAGCAAAAACGTTTTGGCTCATTATAAATTAGTAAAAGAAAAATCCCCATACGGCCGCAAAACGGAGTAATTTGATCCGATTATTGTTAGCAGGTTAGTTATAAGTCCAGATCTAACTTAGATAAGGTATTTGGTGGTACATTAGTTCACTTTTAGGAATTCAACTCCGGGTTGTATTCAGTATATCCAAATGAATTTTAGTCGTCCTTCTGAGAAAATAAAAAAGTTGTTTTCAAATAACGTTTTTTCTTATTTCAAGAAAGGATTTGAATGGTCATATTTAATAGAGACAGCTGGAGTTAAAAAAGTTTATTATTCTGAAACAGACATACAGACACACATGGCTGGTTTGTGCCATTTTTCAAGGACGCCTTGTAGTCCGAAGGTGCAGGTCATACAGAGTATCGTAGCAAGAATTGCACGAAATAATTCCGTTGCTTTAGTGACACCAATTCCTTGATAGTCTCTTTGGAAATGTTGACTATTTGTTCATTAGTTGGCATTTAGCCATCTGGTGGGATTCATTTCTTAATGAACTTTGGATATGTGCTGTAGTTAGTTCATGCATTCAAATAACATTAAACAAACTTATGCTACAATTATTATTATTAGTTCACTGATTTATTAGAAACACCGGTAAGATAAAAGAGCTAAAAATAGTACCATAGATCAAAAGCATAGATTACTGGTAAGCTCACGAACAAAACTAGTTCATTGAACATAATTTGAGTGGATCCATATTGAACCGTTCAGGAAGCCCGAAATTGATTTGCAATTATGCAGATTTAAGAAAATAAGAGATTTTCATTGCTGCGGAATGATTTTACACTTTTGCGAATAGGGTTCGATATTTTATTTTGAATTGATTGATTGTTGTAACAAGCAGCAGTCTGAAAAGGTAATGGATAATATTGGGACCTTTTTCATGTGGAATTTTAATTCGAATGATACTTGAGGACAATAATTATTTTGAAACTCAAAGTTGGGAGGAAACATTTGCGTTTTGATGACCTCTTAATCGAATCACTCTGATAGACAAGTTATCTGGACATCATTTATTGATTACTTATCCACTATAAAAACGCTGTAACGTTTTCGAAATCTGTAAATAAGTTAACAATAAAAGTAGAAAATCATGCTTTTCACACTTTTCTTTGGCAAATGCAAATGATCTTTTGGTTCTCTGCTGCATGTAAAAATGAATCTTAATTAACTTTATTCCTTTCCATTAGGTAAATTTGTGTTATGTAGAAAAAAAACCCACGATAAACTACTTCAAGTCGAATATTCGCTTTGAATATCTGTTGAGGAATGTTAGGGCTCACTGTCGTGCTTTGGATGCTGAGAAAACTTCACTAAAGAAGAAATTCATTACACTGTGCCTTTGATGGCTCGGTTTTGTTCATCGTATGCTCACCAACTGTTCAAACCATTTTCATCTGTTTTTTGTAAAAGGATACGCGAATTAAATTCAATATTGGAGTATCATCTGGTTGGCGGTTATGGAGAAAATAACCTCATAGTTAGCTTTCGTCGGTGTTTTGGCCTTCCCGGTTGATGCACATAAGATGAGTTTTTTTATTTCGTAAAGAGAGTGAATGCCTCACAGTAATAAAAGGAAAACCTTATTATCAGCCTGTTTAAATCCTGTGCTCTATAGATATAAAGACTGAAACCAACAAAAATGTATTCATTTCTAGCAGTTCCCTCTAATCGTACCAGGTTCTCATTCTTGGGTTTCTTTTCCACGTTGAAAACTCCATATACAAACAGATATACATATACATCAAATTAACGTTAGAGAAACTCGTAAAGTTACTGTTTTGTTTTAAGTCACTGGCGTTAATTTACAAACTGTCGTGGGGTTGTGCAACCCACCAAGGTGAATTCATCAAAGAGAATCGATGTTCCATCACTGCAAGAAACTTTGAGTACTGTTGGCCTGATCACATAATACTATTCAGTAACTCGTTTCGTCGGAATGTTTTGATAAATCTCCAATGGTTCTTGGAAATTTCGGGTTTATAGTATTCTCGTTCTCAAAACTTTGATGTCCCTTTCTCATTCATGGTTGTAATGCACGTATGTTCTCGATATTTCAGTTTCGAGAGGCTATTTAGTTGAAATTTGATCTATATTTAATGTTTGTAGACACCTAAAGAAGGAATTGTATGGCTTGCTTCTTGCTGGTTAATCTTACCAGTTTACACTCCGCCTCGAAGTTCGTCCATCGAATTGGTATTTGTCTAAGTCTACTGTGACGTCTCAGTGTAATTCACAACTATTCTTCGGTGTTATATTTATTTAAGCACATCTGCTTTGTGTCAATGGTTCTTTCACTGTCTGCAAGGCGGTTCTACAAAATATAAAGCACACCAATCTGCTAGATGTCCTGATTTTCCATTGGCTTAGCATTGACCAATAAAATAAGATGACCTTGAAACAAATAATTACCGTAATCTAACGCCCAATCTGAAATTATGAAGTGTTTGTGTGATTTGCAACGAGCGTGCTCTATCCATGATTGTCAAATTGTCCACTAATGATTGGGTGAGTGTTTGATTCGCCAAGCTATTGGTATATGTCTACTTTGATATACCCATTGATCTACTGGTAGACAGAGCACAGCGATATTCCGTTCCAAGGTAAGGGTTACTTTAATTTAATTGCTGTGCAAATGTATCATTATTTTCTTGGCTTATGCTTTCCTTAAGGTGCGTTAGTTTGTTCATTGAGTAGTACATCGATTAAGCAGATTCATGAATAACTTTGGCCTTTTCACTAACTTTTCGAAAATCTTATAATCAGATCCGGTTGTATTGTGGCTAAAGTTGTACGTGTTCTCAACTCTGTCAGAGGCTATACTTGAATCATTCGAAAAGTTCAGTTAAGGCTTTTGTTACCAGTTGTATATATACAATTAATTCGGACACGTAAATACAACTTATGATGAACGTCTGCGTGAGATGTATATCAGATGCGCGGTTTGCACATTTTCAGCTGTTGCTATTCATCTCAGCTTCACGATAGACATGTCAATGGTGACCTGCTTCCTGTGATGTAAAAAGACGTTAGCAGACGGACATTTTGAAGGCTTCTGGACCTGTAGTGTACAGATGTTTAGTGATGTGAAAGATAAATGTTATTTTACCAAAGAATTGCATCCAGCTTAATTCTGATGGATGAATGAGGATACGCACAGGTGTGAATGCGCCCTGTGTCCGGCAACTTTGTACTGATGAAAACCACCTAAATTTTGCTGTAAAATCGTTGGATTTGTTTACTTAATTCATCTGTTATTCTATGAAAGTTCGCTTTCCTTGTAAAAGATTATCTTAGAACTTGTTTGACTATTCTTGCTGGAAAGCGCAGAAATATAGTTTCTCCGCTTAGAAAAATATACAATTCGATTTAATTAATTGAGATGATCCTGTTGCGATGAAAATTAATCTACCACTAGTCACCGATCAAAAGGCTTTTCACCTTATATTACGTGAAAGTAACAAGGGTGAAACCAACCAGTTAGATATTTCTAATGTGTCCAAATTGTGCCCTGAGACCTATTTGGGTTGAGGAGCACAAAATCCATCCTACATGATGTCTGAAATGAAGGGCATCTGACCCAATTAATCGGTCAAAGTAGATCGTTATTAGGATTTTCGTATCCTTCCTTTCAATTTCTTTGCCGTTTGGCATGATTTGTTCATTGTCTCAAATTTCTATCTGGTTTTCTGTAGTCAAAGATAATCAGACGATAAAATGAACCTTTTATCTGCAAACTTGAACCTAAGAGTGCAAAATTTTTCTCGAAAACAGAGTATGCACATGTTTCAAACAGAAGATTAATTTCAAGTTTTTTTATTCGTGCACCTGTCAATCTACGAGATAAAAAACATACTGATAGATTGATCGCTGGAATAAGTGAAGAGCATTCGTAAGCAGTTAGGCGAGGAAAGGATGGCCTGAATAGTCAACGGATGTAGGAACCGAAATAATGCATTTGATTGCATAAATATTTCACCATGCACCGCTATTATTATGGATTTGTTGACTTAGTTTACACATGTTCATATTATTTCCAAGCTGACGAACTATCCTCAACCGTAGACTACATTACTTCTGATTGTTCCTGAAAGACTCCAATTCATTCATTAAGCATCACGCCGCAGGGTTTAACCTGAAATGGTGTTGTTCTCCACTTAAGTGATTGGCCTATTTTCATTGCGTTGCCAAAGATTCATTTTTAATAAAATAAATGACGGTGTAGAGGCACCTCTCTCTTTCTGTATATATATATATCACTGAGGAATGACTAACGCTATACTCAATTTAAACTTACCCCCAATTCCAAAGGTCTCTTATTGTCATACTTCATAAGGTGAATCATCACAATGGTACAACAGTTATGGAATTTTGTTCATACGGCTGCAACAAGTAGAGCAAATTTGAACCACCGGTAGGAGGAGACGGTGATAGAGGATGCACAGAAGTGTTATGAGAAAGAAATTATTGCAAGATATGACCATCATATAAAGTATGGATGAGATTATTTTTAAGGACCAAAGGTCTTCGTGTATAGAAACGCAGTGCAAAAGACAATAAATCTTGTGGGACGTCGGAACTCACTGATAATAACTTACCCGATAAAAATGAAGCAAACTTGAACGGTTTCTGGAAGGCACTTGTCCGTACGTAGTAAACCATGACAATATTCAGTGTCTAGGGGTTTTTACTGGGACCTAGTCACACCGAACCCACAGGAATGCTTTGAAATCATTAGGGAATAATGCTCTGATAAACCAGTGACGAAAACCAGTATTCGATTATCAAATTCTCATTTTGATCAGACCCTTAATCCCTTGTTCTACTTACTCTTAAGTTTCAAAAGTCCGAGGATTTGTATTTGATTGCAGCACTTCTGGTACTTCCGTAAAGTGGCCACGTTTGTTTACATTTAAGCAAGCAACATAGTACCATCGAGTGCTGAAAACATCCTTTATGCAATTATGAATACTAAATTCAAAACATTGGTGCTATTAGGTCAGTAAAATTGTAGATTGAAAGTTGAATTTCGGTTTGTTTTTACTTTTCATTGTTGTAGCACTATCTATGAGCTCAAAACCACTCAGTGAATACAATGGACCCGATCCTTACGAATTGTTCAATTCTGTGGTTCTCACCGCGTAAGCTTTTTATAGGAAAAACATTTTATTCTTACTCCCGTAGTTCGGATGACATTTTGAAACGATCTTACACTCTACTGTCTACGCCGAGTTCACCTTTGGATGTTATCACCGAATTCACTACAAACAGTCTGTCACAACTGGAACAGGTGTGGTTTTGTGGAAATCAAACCCTAATTTTAAACTGATTTACCTAAACAGACCGTAGAATTTGCCCAACTTAAACAAAATGCATTTAAATCACCCCAAGATGCTGCGTTGATTGTGATTGATATGCAATGGGATTTTATTTGCGGCACACTCCGAACAATTGAATCACCAGCCAAACAGGACGGTGCAAATATCATCTCCAATGTGAACAAAATGCTCAAAATGTCTTTCAAGCAAATCTATATTAGTCAGGATTGGCATCCGGCAAATCACTGTTCATTTTACAACAACCGAACGACCCTTCAACTCAGCCCCAATAGTTTAGTAAGTTAATTTCAATGCGTTGGATTCATGAAAGAAACAATTTGATATTTTTTTGTAGACCGATTTCATTTAGAATCGCAAATATTATTTGATCAACCAAAACATGTAATAGTAAACAAAGTGTAAAATTCAAATAAGTTAAGCTATATCGAAAAACGTTTTTCTTTAATTTGTATATGACAATCCACAACTAGCATGTCTGATTATAAGAGTAATTGGAGCAATGTCATGCCACCGATTCACCGTTAAATATGGCTTGACGTTTTATGAAAAATTAGTCAACCACAATGTACACAATGTATAATCAAAATGATAATGGAACTATATAGTAAAGCAGGTTAAATTTATCCTAATCTGTAGAACAAACAAGATGAACTCGGTTGAAGCGTGTTCACCGTCAATATAAATCTATAATTGTAAATTCAATTTTGTACTATATTATTCCAGTTTTTATGCAATGGGGCCATTGCATCAGGTTCCTGGAGGTTGAATATTTAAATTTCCTCACGGAAAACTGCTTCTACATTTCTGTACACCCCTCCCCCTCGATTAGCTTCTTCACCTTCCAGGATAGAGTCTGTGCGATTGCATACAAAGTAATTGAATAGATACAAACAATATCGATGACCGCTTGTCGTTCAGTAATATTTTTGATTAAGTCTCCAATGAGGGAAAATATCCGGAAGTAAGAGCATTTCCAAAACCGTTAACATTGCCTCTTGTTGAACAAAATAATATAGTATAACAGGTCCGTGAATTTTCATCAGATGTTGGCTGCATGTCAGGGGAAAATGATTTTTTTTCTTTCATTCTGATGGAACTCAGATTACCAAAGCTGAACAAGCTCAAATGTATGACACATTACTCATAATCGGTGCCAATAAGGTTGAAAGGGAACAAAAATTGTGGCCCACACATTGCATTGCGAATACGGAAGGAGCACGGATTCATCCGAAAATAGAGGTAAGTGACGATCAAGAATAAACAGCGTTGGTTCATATTACAACATCGCTGCCGGAAATATTTTGAAAACCATGATTACTGGGTCCAATACATTGTTATTCATATCAAAATAAATGGTTTTTTTATTTTTTCGCAGTGTTCATTCCGAGTCACAGAACATATGTATCAAAAATCTATGATTTTATTTCTTCATTTATTATTCATATGTGAAGAATGAAATGTTCAATAGGAACAGCTTTACTTCACAATTGTACTAAATAATTGCTATTATATAACAGATCAACAATATATCAATAACGAAGTGAATATATGTAACTACAGCAGCACATCATCATGGAGTACCGAAGAAGTAGATTCAGTTTTGCGACGAACTTTGTCTTATACAGAGCAAAGTAAATGAGATTTGAATCACATACCTTTCAGGCTGAGAATGTCTCTAACCGCATCATAATCCTGGAGACAGGGGGTAATATCAGCCGGGTACATACAAGCAGCAAGCTAGCAATTATAGCTGATATTATGTTGTATATAAACAAAATGTGACAACAATGTTGAAAGCCAACTCAAAAGGAAGATATAGAATTCATAAAGACTGGTGTGACGAGAATAATGAGTAGATGCATGAGCGCCAATGTTGGCGACACTCAGCCATATCACTCAGTGTCTCTAACCATCGATGATCATGATCTCGGGGTTCTCAGTCAGGGAGCCTAACGGGACCTATGTGACACAGTCTCCTGTCTAGGATTTTCATACCTTCTTGCCAGGTCTTCGCTTGACCATCCTTGGCTTTATTCCACCTACTACCTGCCTCGGCAAACACCGCTCGCCGTGGAAACCTATCTCGTGACGTGCGTAACACATGTTCCAATCAACGTAATCTATAGAGGTCGACTACTTGCCCCAGTGAACGACCGCGGTTACCTAAAAATCTACGCCTAACCTCAACACTGCTCGTCCGGCTGCCCCACCCGACTCGTGCGATGCGAAGTAGACAGTGGTGTTCAAACACCGACAGCTTATCTTTATCCTATTTTTCTAATGGTCGAGTTGCTGTGTCGTATAACGGAACTGGCCGAACTGCAGCGGCATACAATCGACCCTTCACAGAGAGTCGGATATCGCATCGGCGTTACGGATGTCTCAGGTCCGTAAATGCCAACCGAGCCTTTTATAATTAATTAACTTTTGAATGTGTTGTATTGTATGATATCGAAGCTTTAGCGGGTCATATTCAAGCTTTCAGCCAAATTTTATATTTTCAGTGAATGGAAATCCGCTTATCTTCTATTTACAAACCACGTGGACCGTCCTCTACCTCACGGTTACTCTTAGTGAGCACCAAATTCTCAGACTAAAGCTGGATTGATTGGTTAAGTGATATTACCAAAGACATAGCTGAACAGAAATCCGTCAAATAATCCTTGAATGTGATCATACCTCAACATTGATAAAATCTGTGTTTGGCCGGAAACTTTAAGTGAGGGTTTCGCAGTAGCTTATCTTTCGGGAAAATCCGTCTGCAGAATACTACCAAACATGCTGAGAATTGATCAAAATGATTAACAAAACAATTCAGTTGGACTTATTCTGGACAGATTGACCAAAGAAACCGACATCCTTTTGTCTTTTAACTATATGATGATCGTTATTCCATATACCAGGATTTCCCCATACGTGAGTATCAGCTCATTGGCAGGCAAGTAATCTGTTTAATTTAGAGAAGGCAAATACATTACATTGTCATACAAATAATCAGCTACACTTCAAGAGTTTATCTGTGTTCTGAATAACTGGTTATCGGTCTGATTTCAAACTGTTGATCAAATGCATCATTCCACAAACAATGTTTCAGACATTGTGACAAACAAGTTTATTGATGCGATGTGATTACAATCAAATAACTGTGCAATTAGCGGGAGTAGCATTTTTGTGCATTATAATTATAGCATTTTCAGTGTTTTTGTGGTTATTTCTGGTAGGAGACATGTAGCTTGTCGCACAACAAACAGTTACAGGACTGCATTGGTCTCACATTTTACTTAACTCTGAGAGGGAAAGCCTTAAAGGTAGCGCACTAATTTGTCCTCTTGAACAGGAAAGTGAAGCTCAGTTAAACTCATCAGAACACAGACACTAACAAAAGACGCGTTCAGCTTTTGTCAACCCAGGACAGCTTAAACGTCACTTTGACACAAGAAACCTTATATTGAAATGATCGGTTTTTGGGCACTAGTCAGCGTTCATCCAGTCTGGTGAGATAATGAAACAAACTTCACAGAGATTAAAGAAATAATTTGGTTCATTTAGGTTGTGTATTTCATGGACAGAATTTTTGGGCTTTCTATATTTACCAAGGCGGGCATAGGAGAGAAGAGACTAGCGTTACATTCGTATGTGATGGCCTTGTTAGAGGTATTTTAAGTTGGCAAAAGCTGCTCTGGCCTTTGCATTCCTCCCCAACACCACCTCCGGCTGCGATCAAGCTTCTGAGGTACTTAAAGCTCTCGGCCAATTCCAGTTGGTCACCAGCGAGGGTGGGTTCTCCTGTCAATCTTGTACAAGCACTATGCATTTGAGCGGTGAAAAGCACATACCATACCTGAATACCTCAATCTCCAAGCGGTTTTAAGCGTACTGGAATGCCTGTGTGTTGCCACCCAGTAAGGCGATGTCATTGACATATCCTAAGTTAAAGACTGATCCTTGGGAGGAGTTTAACTCCATCGTTTACTAAAACGAACAAAGCATTCTGTAGAAGATCCTCCATGAAAAATTTAAATAAGAATGGGTATAAACTGCAGCCTTGTCGAACTCCATTGGAGACAGCAAAAGTTGGCGAAAGCTAGCCATAGGCAATAACCTGACCGGAAGTAAAACGGTACAACATTTTAAGGATAGACACATGCTTCTCAGGTACTCCATTCTTCAATAAACAGTTCCAAAGTGTGGTCCTATCGACAGAGTCGAAGCCCGCGCCGATTTCTTAGAGCACAAGGATTGTTGGTGCACTCACGACAGACGCAAAACCAGGCCTGCTCCTCACACATAGGGTAAAATCGGCGAAGAATGATGGACACCAACAGTTTTGACGCTATCGGGATCAGTGTTATTGCCGTTGCATTGTTGCATTAAGGACTGGATTTTAGACTGCGAATTAAGATGGCAAGCTCAACATCCACTTGGGAATCGAGTAGTTTGTAATAGTTTTCCTATGTTTTATAAAAAACGTGTAATCTAAGGGGTGGAAAACTGCGAATCTATGGTCAACCTAACTGCACTCTACCGTGTGCCACTAAAGTTTGGGAATGAGAGAACGACCATATCAGTCTTTGACCATGCATTGGTGGGGTTTTCTTAATAAACTGATTTATGGAAAAATTTTCCATAGAAACTTCATGTTAAGTGCCCATCTGGTCAGATACTTTAGAAGGTCAGTATCAACCTATTACACTTCAGATCGCGTTAGACTGTACATTGTAGGACTTTGCCTACTCAGATCAGTCTCAGCGATACCAGTATACCCCTTTGTTTTACACACATACACCCTCATTCTCATGGTTCCCACGGCATTCATCGAGGAAATAGAGTAAAAGAAACTTATTTCAGTCGGGTCACTACGTACGCTGCATAGTTTTCACCTGTGCATGATTATGCCGAGTACTGAGCATCTTAGGATCAGTTGGATCCAGAAACTTACGAAAACAGTTTGCCTTCTGTAGATGCAAAGGATATCTTTCGGTTTGTGTGACAGCATTTGCAAGTTCCTAATGTTCTGTTATTTTTTCAATTTACTCGACAATTTTACGAACGTTTCCTTTTTTATTTGTGCTACAGTAATGTATAATGTTTGGTCATTCTTTTGGCTTCACTCAACAAGTCTATGAATACTAGAACTTGAACGCATTCTACCAAATCAACGCATCAATTGTTACTGAAAAGATTTGGAATTGCTATACTGCCATTCTGTTTTTGGTAAAATTGATTAGAACGTAATTCACTCACCATTATGTCACTATCTGTGGAAGTTCACTGTCTCTAATGACACTGAAGAATATCATATGGCCATCTTCCTCGGGCTATTTGAACTAGCTCAAATAGTTATCAAGAAGGATTTCCAACTTTCCGGGAACGAGCTCACATCTCAGTGTATGCACTAGGATCCACAGTGATCCTGACTTCCAACATAAAAGGCATAACTATAGAGTACCTAATATTTTCCAGGGG
This sequence comes from Echinostoma caproni, assembly GCA_900618425.1. Lineage (NCBI taxonomy): Eukaryota > Metazoa > Platyhelminthes > Trematoda > Plagiorchiida > Echinostomatidae > Echinostoma > Echinostoma caproni. The sequence goes on along the minus strand of UZAN01039440.1, from coordinate 21,323 downwards.
TGTTTTATATGGTGATTCCGTATGGCCAATTCTTCCTTCCACAAACAAAGCAATTCATTCAAGGCGTATGCGATAGCTTAATCTTGTATAACGGTAATCTACTTGACTAACTATAGTCCTGATTTATTTACCAATAGTTTGCTGCTTTTTATTTTCACAAGCGCAGTATAACGGTCTCTGTGCTATCGGAAGTATGTAAATGGAAGAGAACTTATTGTTTCTTTTGGTTGTTCTGTGGAAAAAGCTCTCGAGCATTGACAGTTTTGAAGTGAACATTTGTATTTTGGTAAATTTTATTAAATTTAAGTTTATTGTCAAGTTGCCTGGTTTTAATTTTGTAAGGCTTTTGGTTTCGCTTATTTGGAAAAATTGTAATACTATTTACTTAGGTCAACAATTTTTGAACATTTTTCAATTACTTATAGCAATTTCCTGTTTGCAGCTTCCCAAAGAGTATATATCAATAAAAAAGGGAACGCTTCCTTTGGTCGAAAGCTATTCAGCCTTTGGTGATCCGTTTGGCATCGAGGATACGGGTCTGCATGCTCAACTACAGAAATCCGGCATTGTCACACTGGTTCTGTGTGGAATCGCCACAGACTTCTGTGTTGGTGAGAACAATGCGTTTTCCATTACTTTATGGTAATCTATCCCAGTGGTAGCATTTGAAAACTGCAAAATCACGCTGTGGTAATACCGTTGCATCACATCGATAAATAGAGGTTTATTTCACTTAATGCAGTTATGGGAGTGACGGTTTTATTTCATTATATACTAATTTACATAAAAAAATGTTTCACAAAAAATGCACAAACCCCTACTGTTTTTGAACAACAACATGTTTCCATAAACGTCGCTGATCGGTGGGTGATGGAAAAGACGTATAAAATGATTGCACCATCGATTTTTTTGTCAAACACTTATAATACCGATTGTGAGTAGTAATTTCAAGTCATTTAGGCGGTTGAACCTACCTAGGTGCTTTCACCGGTTACAGTACAAAGATTAACCGATGTCAAGCTGTAACACATATAAATGTACACTCCATTTCAAATCGGTTGTTTCGGTATGTTTTATAAACTCATACTTTTACCTAGATCAGTTCCAATACACAGTCATTTGTTTCTAAATCAAACGACGTACAACTTGACTAAGATTGGTTGGTTGCGCCAATTTGTGTTTAATATCACAACAAACTATAAACTTGAGTGTTACAGTAATATCCGCATGTGCTGAACAACTGTCATGCAGCTGAAAGGCTACCAGAAAATAGGTGGAACGTGAACGACACAAACAACCTGACGAATACATGCCCTATATACCACAACTTTGTAAAGGTTATTTTATCTTTTATGGATTTAGACACCTCCGTAGTTTTATCACTCAATTTAATGCTCTGGTATATATATATATATACGTGCAATTTTCAACCTTCCAAATACTTACGGGAGGATTTTGATTTGAACGTGACACTCAGTAGAAATGATTCAATCACGAGGAACTGATGAAGTGTGATAACGTTGAGATTTCCAAGTGATATTTGGAAGCATTCTTCAATAAACAATAAAATGTGTCCGATTTATTAAAACTGATGGCATTTGTTAGTGGATCAAAAAGTTCTAATTTCTACCTATTTATTCTAATATTGAAACTATGTGCCCAGCAATCCAAGTCCTTATTCTTTAACCATTAACTAACTTTGTGGTGGGGAACGATGAAACCTTTTTGTCAGTTTTCATACAAGTGCTTTTGTTGAGGACATCGATTCCCATTTAGAATAAAATATTAATTTATCTATCTCTTCATACCATGACGACAAATTTGTGAAAGTAGTGCACAAAAGCTGTTTGCTTCACAGTACTTATTCGCACGACTAGGAATTTGGGGCAAGCTGTAGGTATGTATACACATACTATTTGAGTTAACTTCCCACATATACAATTTCAAATTCAATTTGATAGTTACTTTTACAATTCTTTGTACATGTGCACTCGTTCTGTTTCAATCTCACAGCCAGTACAGCGTTGGACGCGATACGCAAAGGTTATCAAGTGATTCTTGTGGAGGACGCAACTGTGGGAATAACAAACGAAGGAATTCGACAGAAACGGTCGGAAATGTTGAAAGCTGGTGTACATATAACTCACGTTGATAAGGTATACATACACCTCAACCGTGTGGATTCGTTAATCATGGTGGAATTTGTTATGCATTTTCTTGTTATACATATGACTGAATGAAGTTCCCTTCCTTTGGGGTTTCTATTGGCTGTAAAGAAACGAATGATGTGATAATGACCGTGAGGAATTCATAAGAACTTCAATCTGTGTGGGTCACGTTAATCAATGAATAAAGTGCATCTAAATTTTACATATAACATAAAGTTAGCTCTTTTTCTTGCAGCCCAAGAGCGTAACTATCGGGGCTCAGATGAAAAGTGGTATGCTATATATTTCTTAATCGAATGTGGCTGTCTTTGAGCCTTGGTGTTTTTAATGAAACAATAATAGGACTAATAGGAGTAAGAGTAAACATCGGTTTCACATTTACCTTACAGTGACTTTCGAGCATTGGAGTGGGATAATTGTTTTTAATTGTGGTCGACAGATACTCATACTTCATCCTCACGCACCACCCTCAGTCCACTCTCAGTTTACCGTACACCCTAAATCAGTAAGCTCTAGTTTCACCCCTGACAGATTTCATCATTTCTTCATGTTGAACGGCCCCGCCGGGGAATTGAAATCAGCACTTGATGACTACCACGTGGTTTTCGAAATAACTAATATTTAAGTGCTCGTAGACTTCACTAAGATCTAAAGCCTACAGTAAATTTTATCTCTATGTTTCAAGTACAAATTATAATTCTTAGCCATAATTCACTTTTGAGGCTGTTGGATAACTCGACTGTCTGTATTGTCAAGCATTTATTCCTCTTTTGTCAAACTGAGCACATAAAAAGTTTGATACGTTTATTTAATTCCGGATAACAAATTTTTCTGCAGTTGTTGCTCAGAGGTTACTGTTATGTGCTGTTCTTCTTCTGTTTTGTGCAATCCATGGTTAGCACCTTGCCTTTAAGTAAATATATAATCAGGTAACTTATACGGTGAAAGTTTGGATTACCCCATTTGGTCTTTACAGACACTAGGTACTAGGGATGATCTTATGTAGGTGTAAAGGCATTTATATGCTATAGAAACGTTTGTGATGACCAACAAGGACACAAAACGAACGCACTGTTGACGAGTACCAAGCAAGACGAAACAGCTGTCCAGTGCTCTTTATCGGTTATCACAAAGATTTCCATTACATTTAAATAGTCAGATATCAATAATTGTGAACTACTCTCAGAAAATTATAGTGAATTTTCATCTGTTACGGTTCGTAGCATTTAACTCACGTGCACACTGTTAAATTATAGTAATAATCCATAAATGAATTAGTTAAGAAAGAAAAGATTTATAAAACAGATATTTTTGAAGAAATTGCATATCCAGAATGCAGGTATATGAGTGGCCCGACAGAATATTACCGGATGCACATACCTGATGAAAGATAGCAAATGAAAAACTGCTCCTTTGCTTCCAGGAGATTGCTCGATTCTTCAGGTAGTATTTATTAAAATATATATATGCATATGCTGCGCAATCGGCAACTGTCTAAAATCAGCCACAAATCGTTATACCTAGTCTTAGTCTGTAGTTCAGTTCAGCTCAGTTTCCACAACCATTACCCATGAACTTTCGTGAGCCGATTTTGGTTGCAGTCTTTTGGCTGCCCGTTTGGGTGAAGCAACAGGAGAAAGACAGAGAGGTTGAAGTAGAGTCAAAAAGAAAGTGGAGAATTTCATTGGAATAAAGCTGCACTGATACTGAGAGGATGTATGAAGCCACTGTTTACGATACTCAGCCATATCACTCAGTGTTTTTAACCCCTGGTTAACACGATCTCGACCCTTCTTGGGCAGCCGGAAGTCACAGTGGTGTCAAAGTCTGTAGAATTCCAAATCATACTTAAATTTAAACAAAGAGAACCGAGAATAAGATATTATATTTGCTTTAGCCAAACTAACACATTATCGCTGTACAACTAACTATTTTCATTAATTACGTTGAACCTGATACAATGTCATGCAGTCGCATTTCTCAAAAGTCTTTATCGCAAATTCGTTTTCCAGTTGATTGATTCATTATAACACTGTATATATCTCCTATTTTAGATACCAGAATTTCTTTCCGGCAAGTTTCTCCCGTTACAACATGTTATACGAGCAATCAGGCAATCAAAATCTTCCCTATTTTCCGACGTGTCAAACTGAGGCTCACAAAACTGACGGCAATCAATCCACTTTTACAATCACTGAGAAATAGAAGGCAAAAAGCTGAAGTATATTTACTCGGAAGAGTGGCATTGTTTTTTTCGATCTCCTGTATGCTGCATCAATTGCTTATGCCGCATGTGGGAAGAGAATAACTCTTGAAATATATGAATTGTATGTTTTTAGCTGTTTTCTTTTATCACCGATGGAATCGACCCAACAAATAGCATACAAACTGAATTCAGTTTACATTCAACCTTGTGGATGACACTGTGTAGCGTTTGTTTATCGTCAGTGACCGAATAGGCGTCAAACGTAAACAAGCATTTTTTACAACTGAAATCGCAATGCTGGTTGGGTTTATGTGATAAAATATAGGTAAAGATAAACGGGGGGTACATTTTCATAAATTAAATAAATACAATCATCAGATGGGTGAAATTAACGTACCTCCATCATGCAGTCATACGATCATACATAATATATAGGAATGTTTGCCGTGAAATGTAAAATAGGTGTGAAGAGCGGATAATCATGTTAGTAAATCGGCTGATAGTGAATGTGTGGACGGTCACTCAGCCATCTTTAGAGTGAAGTAAACTGGAATAGTAGACGACAATTATAAACGATTGATCTATAAAATCGTCAGACAAAAGCGACAAACGCTAATTTAAATCGCACCAGATGATCTGATGTTCACATTTATTGCTAATCATATTTATATTACAATATTCCCCTCACGGCAGATCAACGTCTGGTGACGTAAGCATGCGAACTAATTCCGAAAAGGGATTAACAAGCGACATCTTCATCATGATGAACAAACAGTGATCTAAAACCTGTTTTAGTTTATAAAATTAATTCGAACAGAATGCGATCAAATAATCTAATATAATTGAACTCAGTCTCTTCAATTTCGATCTCATGCATCTTTTCTGAAGGATCCGAAATTATTTCACACAAAAGCCCGAGAATGACATAGGCGGGTATCGGAGGTAAGACAACACATTTACGAACCTACTTGAATGCCGTGTGCAACAGCGTTCATCCCGTAGCTCAACGATCTACATTGTCTTTCAGTCGTCCCTTGGGAATGATACCATGATATCAGTCAAACTGAGCGAGAAAAGAAGTGGATTGAATAATACTGAATAGTTTCAGTTTTGCTATTCTCAAAACTAAATTTGATCGGCTGCCGTATTTATTCATTCTGCAACCGCCCTGGAAGAGGATAATTTAGTTTACACGAACTGCCCCTTTTACTCTCTTCCTAACCAACGAGTGTCTACGAGAATGTTCTTCACTGTGCAATTCTACAGCATAACACCCAAAAAATATTCCAGCATCATTGCAGAAATCAAGCGATGAACTTTACCATGTACAGAGCGAATAAATTGTGAACTTTAAAGCTAGAAAGCACTGCGTAGCTGTTTCTACTTGGTTGAGTCTTATCATTCTTGTGCGAATTCATCCCGCCAATTGTTGTGCGAACCTCGATCACAAAAGTAGAGTGCAAGTGTTCTACTCACTCGATGTCCATAGAGCTGATTATATCGTTTTACACTTATTCCGTAAACAGTATAGCACAGTCTACCTTTGACTGCTTGGTATTGGAATTTCACATCGCTCATCTCAGCATTAGTCCCTGGGGTCATGACTCAGTTGAAAACAGTTCAAACATGGTCGTTTGTTGATCAGATCAACTTCTCAATCATTAACCTGTTAATAAACTTGTGTTCCACCTTCAAGGTCAGATTTCGAACCCGAGTTGTAGCGATAGATTTTCATTGCTAATAAGAGTCAACTAAGTCACAACAATTGTACAATTCTTTCAGATCTTCTGTTGACGCTTCATATTCACCGTAACCGATAAAATTCATCAAGTGATTGAAATAAATCCTTCACTACTCAAATATCTCAACCGTTTTTTAAAGTTGAATCACAATCGGAATAAAATAAAAACAGTCATTGCACATTGCTAGTAACTGGCGCATATTTCTTGGTGTATACCAATTCTGCAGATGAAAACATGATATGTCTACGTTTTCAGGTTAGTCACTTGTTACGGAATCTGAAGTTAAAACCTCTTTATCTCTACCGTTCGCCTTATGCGGTACAAATAATGGTCATTTAAATATTACTTTAGATTGTTGGACTGTGTGAATGAGCTGCTTAGATCAAATAGAAATTACATCTGCATTTGGAGTGATCACATTTTCGAATAACACCATTTAAAATAGCATGCCTCTATGGAATTTGAATGATAAAGGCTAAATGGAAATCATTTTTAATGAAAACTGAAAATTAAATAGTACTAAATCACAAAAATTTGATTGACTTCAATGTATGACAAATTAGATTTGGTTTTTATTTAGGACTGTTGAATGGATAAACCTCATCAGTGGTGGCGCAGTGGTTTAGTCGCTGTCACTGGCGTTCTTTGAACCCTGTAGTCCGAGGTCCGAGCCACCGCCACCCAACTTTGTTGGTAGACAGCTTTGCTGTCGTCCGATTCAATATCACGCCTAACCAACCTATCGGGGCCTCATGTGGTTCATAACTCCTGGTCCCGGGACTTAGGTTAAAGGTTTCCATGACGGAGCAGCAAGTCTGCGTGACTAGGAGATTCGTCCCGTCTACTGTTTGCCACATAAATGTGCGTAATAAAAAAAGTAAGTTTTGCTTTTATTATTGCATCTTGATCAAATGCTGCCGTAGTCCATAATCGCTTGTCATGTGGCTCAGTTCGGTTGTCACTGCAGCATGAACGATACAGACAACGTCCATTGGTATTTTAACACAAATGTTTTCATAATAGTTCATCGATGTGCTTGGTGAAACTGATTACAGCTATTGAGCTTGAGACAAGTCTACTAACTATTCCGTACACGGTACTGATACAAGTACTTTAATTATACAGATTGAAGCATTTTCTGCTCATACCTCTAAATAGATCTTAGTACATTTAATTAGTCATGCAAAGTAACATCTGTTGAAGAAAGAAGTATTATGAACAGTCGATGACTTTAACCAGTCGAACGTACGAGTTCCTGCCTCCATATCTTCAGGCCCCGTCCGATTTATGATGGAAGTAAGGTGACACACAGTGATACTCTAAAACCGAGAAACTTATGTCATTCATCTGATTTTGCGCGTACACACATACACACACCTTCATTTCGTTGCATATAATGCTAGTCAAGGTTTGTTTTCCGCAGTTAATAAAACAACTCAAAATGCATTATTTAGACACCTTAGGAGACACCGTTTCAAGTTACTGATTCCAAAGTGTCGACTGGAATGCCGGCGCCGTCAGAGTATACAGTACTTGAAATGCCCTTCCATCTCAAGTCGTTTGATCACCTACTATTGAATCTCTCAAGCAGAGACTCGATGAAACCTTGGTACATCTCACATTTCTACACCACTAAAAGCAAACGCAAATTCACTGAAGCCTACATCATTTATTATCTCCTACCTGGAACTCTATGTGACTTCTTTTCCGGCGTGAACGATTCAAAGAGAAGCACGAACTTGAAGTTAATCCCATAATAAAACTTTGACATTGACTTTAGAACCAGAATACTGAAAAGAATAAATATCAGACAGGAAAAAGTGTATAAAAATCGTGCATAAAGGTGAAAAATTTATGGTCATTTTTCACATATACTATCTTAGCTGAGCAGAACAAAGCCGCATCATTCCAGTTGTATTTTACGCGTGAATGGACAGGTTTGCCACACAGAGAAAAATTATTGACGATGCAGGAGAGCAGTCTTCATTCAAATCACAACTGAAGTTTCCAAATCAATTCTCAACGAGGTTTAGCAAATGCAGTTCATGTAGGTTATACAACACTTTGGAATAAAAGTTAGAAACAAAAATCACACACTGTACACAACCGCACACACATACACACACATGGGTAATACTAACTCGATTTCTTAATTCACTTCATTTGTCTATCTTGTTTGATGTTATACGTGCGCGACCGATGAGAGTATACGAAAGGAATTCCTCTCGCAGTGTTTGTCTTCTGACTTGCCTGTTCAAATTCATCACGGGATCCAAATGTTTCAGTTTCCTGAAAAATTGGACTGCCAAAAGTTGTTGGCTTCGGTAAAAATTACCAAGACCTTAGCTATTATATAGTATCGAAAAGAATGATCGCCTGTGGAAATCACTCCCGACTTTTGCTCGAACCGATAACCATAAATAAATAACTGATTAGCTACTTCAATTTTGGGGTACTTTTCCCAACTTTGTGCTTTTTATGTCCAAAGATTCAACGCTTCTTTGTTCTGTTTTTCAGTGCTTATTTAAAGTTTTTTTTCTTTTCTGAATCGTTTTTAAGTTGAATTTCATAAAATTCATAGTCTACACTTTCTGTCATTCCTATGTTTTGCAAAATACTGCCAAAAGACGTGACAAAGATAGTAACTGTGCGAAACATTGTAAAACCATGTCTTCAATTTTATTCAAATCAGAATTACTGCATATCCACCTCAACGTTTTCTAACAGCACGCTTATACATTTTCTTTCTTGTGCTGACGCAGCACTTTTCTGGGAACTGAAAGATGTAAAGTATGTTTAGTATCAGCATAGTTTATCCATCCGTTGATTCAATCAGGGTGTGGCTTTGCAATTGAGTATATATCACTGAAGTTTTATTGTAAGCATACACATTGTAAAAATTCAGCAAGAAACAGAGCGATGGTAAAAACAACTGTGTTAAAATCTTGATGATAATCCATATACCTCATAAACAAAACGAACTTATCTTTAAAAAGGATGTGCCCTTTGTGAAACCGGAGCAGAAAGATGATGAATTCATCAAGCCATGCATTCAAGAACCGGATCATCTCAAGAAACTCGTAAACAGTTGTGTTTAACGTGAGGTAAAGAGAGGAGATGAGAGTACCTGCGGTTCAGCGACAATGATTTCCTTCTACAATCTAGACAAAGTCTTGTAGGGAATGGATCTAGTAAATGAGAATTATGGTTCTCGTTCCGCGTCACTTTATCTTTAATTACTCACATGAAGATGATGAAAGAACGAAAGCAGAACATCGCTACGTCCAGCCTTTCCCGAGAGCCATATGGACCTGAGAATTGTTACATAGTCCTAATAATCTGAAAAATATACTGCTTTGGGATTGTTTCTTTTACAGTGAAAATTTTTCGGCCGGTTAAAACTGTACTAATTAAAACCAGTCCCGTGCGGTCCTGCTTATGCGCACAATCGTGTGTGGTCTCTCAGACAGCTAGAATGTACAATGTATACAAAGTGTTTGTGACTAGAATAAATTGTTTATACACATCACCAAGCGTCACTGTTATCATCAAAAGATGCCCTACCAGGTGATTTCGGTCGAACGACAAGCATCTACACCTCATAGCTACTCTGGATCTGCATTGGCACACAATTGTGCAGTGATAGACTATGTACATCCCGACACATGGACCACCAGTTGGGACCGGTCCCATTTTGTCATGCTAACCACATATTAGCCGATATAATTTTTTTCTTCGTGTGCTTATCCTATCTGATGTAGCTTCCTTAACCGCTAAGCACTGAATGAAAACCGTACAAGACCTTCACCCATGATTGTTATTTTTTATAATTTTGGTATTCTTAAAATAAATAGTGCTATTCACCATTATAGCGGTTTACCCATAGTGACTGGATTGTAAATATACTTTATCGAATGCCTAAGGCGTTGTGGTCACTTGAAATGAGCCCGTTTAAGAGAGAGGTTTTTGTGTTTAAAAAATCAGACAGTTACCGAAGGCATCTCGAAAAATATCGATTGGTACTGAATATGAGGCTGAAGATCCATGGTTATGATGAAAAATAATCAAGTGGAGTGCAGTGGTCAAAATAAAGCTTTTGTATACTAAATTCTAGGTAAAATTATATTTAAATGATGGATGTCTAAGAGAGGGCAGATTATTCTAATGAGACATTTTTTCAATAATCAACTGTTAGCAGCTAAGAGGGTTTCAGGTGAGAAATTTTGTTGGAAAACCGCACTTATAAGTGGCTCACAGTGGTACAATCGTAGAAACTTAAAAATTGGCATTATTGATTGCCATTAAACATAGTTATTGGCTCTTACTTGTCATTGAAGCAACCGGTATTCCATCCGTTTATATTGTTAAACGATAACTCACTCACATACAATACGGTGTATCTGTCATGGAGGAATTCTTGGTGTTCCAAATTATAATCGGATATCTTACATAGTATAACAAACTTATGCATCTCCAAGGGCATATTGTTCATAATGAACCTCCCGCACAAATTGTGAATCCGTCAGATAACAAGGGCACAGTCATTGAAGCCTATTTTTATACTGGCTTCCATTTTCTTAGAGAAAATGTAAAAAAATGAGTTTTACGAAACCCAATCGACAAGCTATAGCTATGCATTTGCGATTCATCCGGAACGCCGAAATTCAATTAGCAGTGATTTCGATATTACACATATGAAGAGTTGACTGAAATAATGTTGTTTCCAAAAGGAATTTTAGTGAAACATTTTATTATTAGATAAATTAGACACCGTGAACTTCAGTTGCTGAAACACGACGGAGTAGCATGATTTGCAGCAGAATAAAAATGTACACAAACACTGCATTTTAGGCATATACATAGTCTAACTTAAATGCACTAAGCCACCCATTTGCCTCAATTATTTCCCTATAACTACTAAAAAAACAAACTGCTTCTTATGCTAAATGACTTCAATTTGTTAAACCTGAGTGTGAACGCCGTGATAAAAAACACAGTAGGTGTGAATGTCTTTCATGAGCTAAAATCTCAGAAGAGCATAGCTGTCTCCTCCCGAGCGCTTCCCAAGAACGTGAATAGGAAGACCGTAGCCAATGTGCGCTAACCGTGAATAAGTTGAGTCTAGATGCACTGAACAAGAGATCGCAAAAAGCTGAGAGAATGTGTGTGGAGGGGGTTGCCTTTTAGCACAGGTACTTCGCACAAAACACTGCACACGTCTATGGACAATGCTGTGGTGTGATAAATGCGTCTGGCTAGTAAGTGTGACCAATGTTCCAATTAGAGTTCCTTTTGGGCAACACCTTCCCAACAAAAAACAACTAAAAAATCAGAAAAATCGCCATAGGATCACGTCAAATAACTAATCTGACTTACAATACATACTTGGTTGCCCATAGGATAGAGTGAAAGCCCAAACAAAGTTTACCTTGAACCGGGTACTAGGGTAGTACAACGGCCTACAAGGCTGAAAACCTTGAAAGTTATTGGACCAACAAATCCATATTGTAAACTATACTTCATTACTGCGAACGGTCTACACCGTATATACCCTATCGCATATCCCCTCCACTTCACCTCCGTTTCTCTCAAGCACAAATCCATTTTCATAAGGAACTGTAAATGACTGTACCGTCAGTATAATCTCTAATGGAATCCTTACTACCGTTCTGTTGCATATTGCTTCAACTAGCTATTATGTCTCATTGGGAGCATACCTCTCTATGGCCGTTTTCACTTGAATGTGTTTACTTTTAGGGAGGTTGTCGTAGTTAAATCACCCTGAACCGCGAATTTTTAATACGGAGGAGATGACCGCCGCACTTTGGGTCTGTCCCCTAAAAGTCAGAACGTTAATGGAAAAATGCAATGACATTTTGATAATAGTTGTTTGCACACCAAAAGAGCTGGCGAGGTAGATTGTCTTGTCCGACTGAGAAGCAAGAAAACCAAGAATTCAACTCACAGCCAGCTTTGTCACACATTACACCCCATTAAAAAGATTGTGATCATATTTTCTTCCCTGCAGTAAAAATATTTCGGACCAATAGATAGCTGATTCTCACAGAACAGATTGAAAATAGGCAAACAAAATGAACACGATTTGGAGAAATTTGTCCAAACGTAAATGAATATTTCTTATCCATGGATATATAACTGAAATTTGCAAAGTCAGACTCCCTGACGTTTAAAGTTTGGCGTAGTGCAATAAGGTAGACAGATATCAGCTATTAATAATGAACTCGGCCAAATGAGAGTGTTGGTGTCCGATAGGTAATATTGATCGTGACTGCACACTTTGTATTTGTACACAATCCCGGGTTCATCCAGTCAACCCCACAATGGGGAAGTACTAGGCTCTGGATAAAACAATAAACTTGTGCATCTCCACTGGCCTATCAGTTGATTCTGGTCAGCCCGGTGTGACTTGGTGGGCAGTGGTAATACATACTAATGCATGCGAGCGTAACTACTTTCTGTCTGTCGAGATCACAAATTTTCCGTATCTCTCCGTATCAATGAAATATTCATATCCTGTGCAAACTACTGGTGACAAAACCGGTCACGAGAGGGCTTCTTCCATCTTGAAAAATAACGCACAACAAAAGGATGAGGCCAACGTCACCCTTCATGAAAATGCACTAGTCTGTTCGACAAAACTTACACCCCATCACCTAAACCAACTATGGTTTCGAAGCTACATATTTTTACTTCGGAATATTTCAATCTAGCCAAAACCACGTGACCTTTTACGTGAATCAGTCTCGGATTGCATGAGCGGAGGTCATAATATTTGTTTTGAAGGACAGACAGCCCACACATCTATCTACTCTTTGGAAATCATGTGATACTCAGTCGATTCAAATTGTAACCAATGCCGTCCATAGGGCGACGAGCCACGCGAAATTGATCATATGGCCTCCAAACGCTTATACATGCCATTGAAATTTATTCTACTCGACTATGCAGTTGTGATTAGTAATCTATGGGGGTGTTTCAGCCTCCGCTTGCACTATCTCGACGACTGGAAGAACACGAATTTCAATCAACGAAGCACCTACCTGGTAATCTATCGACTCGATGTCACCGAAAGTGGGGTATCGAAATAGACACCGAGGAGTCATGTTTGAAGGATCGATCGCTCGGAAAGCTGAAAACCACATTTCGTTATCCGAATATGATTATCGAAAACGTGTTTACCAGCACATCTCGAAACAACAACAAAAATGTAGCAAAATAAATGTCGATTAAATGTTTCAGGATCCATCTGGAGGGGAGGTCTGAGTTATTTGGCATTTCTAAACTAATCTTGTCACTGTTGCCTACGAATGATAAACGGTTCTCTACAATGTAAGTAGACTTAGGCCTCGTTCCCTCGCTTTATGCTAGCTTCAGCTAAATCATTACACAAATAAGTTCGCCTGGCTACCGTGATTATACAATCTCATATCAATCGACTACTTCTGGGATCACCTCGAGAGAATGATCGAACAGAGTTTTGGATATATCTCTCTTGAGAAGTTGAAATTTACTTTAGAAGAGGAATGATGTTTCATGCCACGACACTTGCAGAAGGTTGGTATGGACATTGATTCAAAAAGCAGATGCTGTTAAAGCATCAAAGTTGAGAGCTTGTTATCGGTGACCAGTAGATATACTGATCAACCAAAAATGGAATTTGCTGTTATATCTCAATCTTTCTCGAAATTTTCCCTAACAAAATTCGCTACAAATGGTTTATGGACAACTAAGTGAAGCTCATTTTGTGCTTGAATCGGATACCTAACTGCAAATAATTTGGGCGGGATATCCTTTTTAATTTTGAAGCAGTCCCAAAACTAATAAAAATAAGAAGACGAAGACGAAGAAATAACTGGAAGTTATACTTCAAAGCACAAAATTCAACGGTTTGTCATGAGAAATCACTAATTCTATTCGTAGGACTGTCTTTCCAGATGGCGTTCATTAACCAAACCCCTAAAAGTCCAGGTGGCATATACCCCTCGCAATAATGAAATGCTTGTTCCAAATATATTCAATAGTGGTGGTATTCAGATGAATAAGATCACTCCAAAAGCGATCCACAGGTAGTGTTTGAATCCATTAACCGCCTCCCATGAACTCTCTTTTGTGTGTCTCCAGAAGGCTTTCAGTTGGTTGTTAACCCCTTTCCTGAATGAAGGCTGTACAATTGTGTATCTAATAAATGAAAGATAATTAAAAACAATTATATTAGCATATTTTGGTGATTCCTTTCTGGTTGACTTCAGTAAGTAACAACAGATTAAAAACCATCTCGGTTTGCGTTTTCTTTGCACCTGCAAATATTCACAAAATGACACTAAAGTGGTCAGCGCAGGGCATAGGGGTACATTTTTCCAATATCACTCGATCTTCCGGTTGCATGTACCTAGTTGAGGTGCTATCAGCAAACAGTCTCGGCATCCTTTTTGATTTTTGTACAGAGGATTCCTGGCTTCTCCGAGATCGTCCTCTATGAACGTCACTCAGGTCAACAATTTCTTTTTGATAGAGCAAGATTCAGTGAACAGATTTTGGTTTAATTCTCGGAATCAAAAAGCGGAAACAGAGAAGTTAAAGCTTTCAATGAAACAAGGAGAAGTCAAGAAATGAGCGGTTACAGTTTTTGTGCTAGATTTTGCTTGCAATTGAGGATGTCCATGCTATATATTACTACTGTATTAACAGAAATGAGGAGGCAAATTATATAAATGTTTCCATCTCAAGTTCAGCATCAACCGTAAATTTACCACAGCTTATTTCTGAGTATTTACCTAAGGATGTGCGAATATTTTTGCATGTCACTGATTTCCAACCATTTATCCTAAATCAGTGGCAAGCGTGTTATTCATATTATTATATATATAATAAGTATCTTTATAGTATATATATTTTACATTTTTTTATTCTCACGAGCATTTTAGCCATGATAACGGAGAAATAATTCCTGTGAATCAAGAAGTGAATCAAATGATAAAGAATAAACCTAACTCAAAATAATTGTGGTAATAAACTGTGCAAAAGTAAATCTCAACTTGCTACCATTGGAACACTAAATGTAAAAATCGCTACATATCTTCCTCTTGAGTTTTCAGTCTTATTGTGGTAGGTTCAACTCAATCCATTCACCTACGGGATTTTATCTGCTGAAAAAGAAGCGGGAAATTGTGTCCTTTGAGATAGATACGATGAATAACCCATTTACACAAAAAGCAAAATTGAATGGTAGCGCCAGTGTGGTTTTCTCCAAAACTTGTCTGGTGTTGAAGGAGAATTTGAAGCAATCCCTATGGGGCAGTGAATTTTACTGCCAATAAACCTGAGAAACCCACGCATTCAACCTAAAAATAGGTCGTAGATTTACAAGTAACTTTCGAAAGTCAATTTGTTTCCTAGAAGATTGATGTTCACTGCAAAAGGGACCTCTTAGTTGCATGCAAGAACAAGGCCATATAATGTTTAGTGATCTTAAGTAACCTAGGCATTTTTACCCAGTAAAATTTCTCAGTACAAATAAAAAAAACATCGGTAAAACCACTGCTGGTAAATATGTATGGAATGAGTGGAAATATCCACTGAATACAGCAACAGCAACAACAATACTCCTTTCATTTTCACACGGAATGGAGTGGTTTTCGACCAAGCAAGAGCTGTGACGGGACACAAGAAATGTGAATGGTAATGTTTATGAATGTGGGACCGAAAAAATATCACTTAAAAGCCAATACATCGATGATTTGTATAACTTTCTAGGTGCCGCTATTAAGCGTACGAGAAGAGCTTTATTACGTTTATCCAGTCTGGCGTAAACCCAGTTGCAAAGCTCATGCCTAAATACTTGGTGCAGGTGAATTCAGTGCAGAATTTGAAATCAATTCGGCGGTTCATAATACCTTTATCTTGATCAACTACTGAAACACTACGTCAACCCAAATGGATTTCTTAGAATTCAACTGAACAGTCTTCGAGACATGATGTATCCAAGCACGAATCTGTTGATTAATCGTTGTTGGAAATCTTCGTCGGTAATCTTAGGGAATGAACTAGGCGTTTATTAATTTTTCAACAGGTATACGTATATAGGTGTTGACCAAACTCGTGCAATATCACCTTCATTTTGGAAATTCATTTCAGCTTGCAAAATCATGCCTATGTATTGATGGCTGAGTAAAGTGTATTTATTCCGG
This sequence comes from Echinostoma caproni, assembly GCA_900618425.1. Lineage (NCBI taxonomy): Eukaryota > Metazoa > Platyhelminthes > Trematoda > Plagiorchiida > Echinostomatidae > Echinostoma > Echinostoma caproni. The sequence continues at coordinate 4,999 of UZAN01039440.1, read as the reverse complement.
ACTTTATCTCCAACATCTATGATCTTAGTTCTCTTCTATTACCATTTGAATTTGCTCAACCTTGAGTGTCGCAATAAAATTTGTAGCAGCTCAAACCTTACAGCTCTGACTTGGGAAATATTTTAGGCAAAGTAGCATAGGAGTTCATTCTTTTTAATGAATGATTCCTGTCCCATGAGAGTTTCTATTAGGTTGAGCACACATATTCTAAAGTTCTATTCTCTTTTCATTCAGTGCACAGTAAATAAGAAAATTAATGAAAATATTCTAACTTAAATAAACTATTGAGCTACAACCTACCCACGAATTATCCACAATACTGAAAAAAATGAAAATATAGTCCAAGAAACACAAGTTTATCTTCGAATGTTGACCCTGAGGTGTGTGGCTGGTTGAATAAGCGTCCATACCCAAACCGGATGAAACTTTAAAAATGTTTGGGCAATATAATTGAAGCCGAGAGGCAACTAAATCGAGAGAAGCGTAAATGCGATGGTTCAGTTGGTGTCTTGTGGAAGCGCTTCGATGTCGACATAACTCCATTTTGTTGCATATTCAACGAAATGTCTCCATCAAGACTTAAACCGAGGGAGAGAAAACCGGCCATTTCAAAGTAAGACGATGGTTGTGTTTGATCGCAGCAGAAAAGAGTTGCACAAAATCAATCGGGAGGATAGTTCGGGCTGATTATCCATTTTTTCCTCACGCTTTCGTCTAAAAAAATGATAGCTCAATTTGAAATGCAGCTGAGGGCACGTGATATCAAGCTGTTATGGAGCGCCCAGCAAAGAATAGTGCGTACTGATTTTACCAACAAATTCAAACCACGTCGCCCGTCCATTTGGCAGTGGGTTTATCTCACTGGTGGCCATCGAGTAATTCAGCAAATGATGAAAGCTGATCTATTGAGCCAGTTTTCTAATGAATTTCTTTTTACCTGTTAAAAGAAGTAAATATCCATCTCTCGTAACGAGTTGAAAGGGAAGCGAATATTAAGTGTGTTGTCTCCAATTTGTTATGTTTTGCGCTGCGTTTATCCGTTGCCTACTATTAGGTCGCACAGCACTATCGCAAGAGAATATCACAAGTGCAAAGAACACAAGATACAGCACAGTAACAATAGTAGCACACGCGAAACGAGAAGACACGGCTTCAGCAGCATCGCGAGTCGTGCGTCACAAGTCGGTTTACAAGTTCGCTCTACTGTTTATATGTGACTGAAAATAACATTGGTCAATGCAGGAAAAAGAATGTACCAATGAAATACACAGTGAGCAATGTTCAAACGGCCATAGGCTCCGGATCAGACGAACGGAGAGAGTGAATAATGCAGTACGACGCAATATTATTGATTTATCTCCACGAAATTAGAATTGATCCGAGATGATCCAACTTAGGTCGAATGTGTTGTAAAATTGTTTGATTTTTCTCACTGAACTAGCAAGTGTGCGGCCGGGCTTATCGTGGGATGAATGACGTTGATCTTCGTCCCAACAGAGCGCATTGTTGTTGGTTTCCTGCTTACACCAATACGGACATAGCAAAATTTCTTGCACTGATAAGGGAGGTTTTTGTTAACTGTCACTCCTAAAATGCATTCTCGGAAGTCATATATTTTGCATATGATGGTTGGTATATCTTTTCGCTTGAGTTTGGTGGTAGAAAACGGTTAGACATAAATAAATATTATTTTTTCACATTTATGCAGTTTCTAGAGGGATCGAGTTCAATGTCAAAGCCGTTCAATTATCGTGCAGCAGCTGGGATTTTAATTCAATCGAAACAGGAATAAGTTAGTTACCTTACCATTGGTCGCCAGTGGAAAGAGTGTGCGGTGTATTAGACGAAACTTACAAATTGTGTTTGGCAGTCAACTTGGTGGACTCCATGCCAAAGCGACTGCCTTCAGTGCTCAAAAATGAAGAAAAACAAAGGGAACAGGGACGAGATGAAATTACAATGCCTGTGTATATTCTATGAGTTATTTTAATAAATAGATTACAGTTACGTTTTCTACTGTGACTTTTTTATCTAACAACCGATGCACCAGCAACCGTCGTCAAAATCACGAAATTGTACATTCTAATGGTATGTGGTTAATAGAAGCAATGAAATAAGTGGGTATTATATCATAAATGTTGCGTTTGATGTGGGGCAATATCATGTTTAATCCCGTAAATGAAGCTGGAAAAACTAAGCCCTGAGAGGAACAAATGTGATGGAAAACAGGATGTTGCACCAGTTTGGTCAATACCTGCATGTATTGGTGATCTTTACTTTCGAGCGGAGCACATTAATGACGGTCCTTGAGTTGCGTGCAAACGGTAAGGAACTAAAGCGCTAGTCATATTGATCAGGGTGATAGCAAAGTTCATATTAGTTTACAAATTGAAAACGGGGTAATCCTGATATCAGGAGTAAATACCACAATGTGGTGAAACATTGCAAGTTATCATGTATGATAGAAAAACATACATTTAGGTAATCTTCTGTTCAAAGGATGAAAATTATTTACCAAAAAATGATTAATGTGATACTTATCGGCGGTTAAAATCTAGAAATCAGTGCGCTCGGGTTACTTCATGGCATTGTCTGTATATCCATGCTACACTGTCTGTGAAGGCTGTGGTCACTCCAGTAAAAGAAGTTTACTGAAACTACCTCGTTTCCAATAAATGACACAAAAGGACAGCCATTAACTTAAAAGTTATTACTGGTTGAATCTATGTACCGTGGTGAGATGAAACATTGTTAGTGATGCTGCTGAAACATGTGTATTACTGTCGGTTCTGATCCTCATAATCAGTTGTTGTTCCTTCGTCTCAATGACTATTCTGAGTATCAATTCTTATGTTCCGTTGGCATTTATTTCGTCCGGCTTATTGATTTCTCACACAGCCAAGTGAGTGTTTCGTTGGCCCAGTTTCAGAGAAGCGCTCGGACACACCACTCACTTAGTATGGCTTCAAACACCGGAGTTTATTTGTGACCTACATTGACACTTTCTATTGGTTGACCCACCTGCGTTATGTCCTTGTCCCTTTTGTCGTTTATCGATTATCCTATCTACTCACACACAACTGTAACCTATTCTAATCACTCCTCGGGAATCATGCATTCATGGACAAGCGCATACACACCCATACGCCTCTTATTGTTTCATGAGAGATTGAATTGTGTAGACCCAACTCTTTTGGGATTGACTCATCTTTTGGAGCTTCTTCTCACTGCCCGACTGGACCAATCTTACTGTAATTTTAATTGTACCTATGACTTCTGTAGTCGGAAAGCCCCCAGTCCAGTCAAAAGTGTACACACTAGTTAAAAAGTCGACCCCCGAAACTTTCAAGAAAGTCTGTGAAAACCTGTTCTTTATTAACTGGAAGCCCTACTAGAGATGGAACTATGGAGTTACTATATGTTTATGCTAGAGGTGACACAAAGATATCGGGAACTAGGAGACGGATGGGAACTACAGGAAATCAAATATATGTGCAATGGGTGTTTTGGATCCATCGGAATTTTGTGTGCCAACTTTTAATATGCATTCAAATGACGTTCACTCAGATTGGTTAACAACTAACCAAGCAGGAACGAAGAGAAACGGCTAATCTTGGTCGGTCCACGTTGAAGCAGCTTGAAGTCTAGGTTTAACAGATTAGAAAAAGCAGCAGGTGAACAATAAAGAAGAACCGGAAAACACACTGAGACACGAATTTAGAGATAATAAACTGTTCAAGTCTAAAAGGATAAAGTTTGCGCATATGAAAAGAAAATTGTCGAAGTTTAGTGACGTGATTTTGGATAACAGGTTCAATGAAGATTATCGTCGGTGAAAACTTCCAGATAATTGATTCAACCTACCCGAGATACCGCTTCAGAGCTAATCAATATAGGTTCAGATGTAAAGTAAGAATGTGATAACGATAAGAGGTGCTCGAGACATGTAGAGAGACCACGATAGAGAGAGAGACCGAGAACAGTGGAAAAGTGTTGAACGTTGTCCATGTTGTCGGAAACGTGTAAAAGATCAGAATAATCAGAGACAGCTTAACATAAAACCACATTTAAAGGGGAAATTCGTCAAGCATATAGCAAATGAAGTGAGACCCAACCAGGTCGAAATAGTCGTACAATGCTTCCCAGCTTTTCAGTTCTTGTTTCATTTGCTAAATGCACGACGAATTACCTCTTTGAAACTGAATCAAATCTTCTATTACTCTCATTAAATCACATTGGCAGAATATTTGAAGCGAGAAGCGTGGGCTTTGGCAGACAGATCGTAAATATAGATAGAAAGTAAATACAAGGAAAAGACTGCACTTTGGAGTACCCCGGAGTTATTCAATAATGGTTTTAACTTCTTCCCACCTAAACTGATACATTGAGTTCTTCCAGAGAAGTAATCTTTAAACCAACTTAGTAATTGCTCGGGACAACCGACTATCTCTAGTTTACGAAGGAGAGAGCGAGGAATATAATCAAATGCAGTCAATTATTACAGAAATACACAACGCACATATTTCGTGGTCATTCCAATACTTGGTAGTTTTATGTACAAGTGAGGAAAATGCATTTGTTTGGTATGTAGGCAGACTGAAGAAGGTCTTCAGGGAGATCAAAAGCGGATTGGCTGCGTGTAAGGAAAACACGTCCTGCTGGGTTGAAATCAACAGGATAGGAAGGAAGGGTTAGAAATGCTCGAGCCTTCAAATAGGAACAATTGTTACCGGTCTCCAAGGGTCTGATGTTTAAGAATGTGTTGGAGAGTGCTGTTAATATTTCACCAAAGAAATAAGTTCCATATCTCAAAAGAAAAAGACCATCGGGACCAAAACTAGACTTGTCTCTCGTTTTACGCAGAAGCTTGAATGTTTCTTGTTCAAAAACAATCTATACTGAAACGGGATTGTTTGACAGGAGAATAAATGTTACGTTACCACTGTCCAAAGCTGTTGCACAATCCGGAAATTTGGCCTTGCCCCCAAGAATCAATCTG